>NW_021011515.1:19033-153696 GCF_003987935.1 Bombyx mandarina | reverse complement strand
TTTTGTATTCATGTCTATGATAATAAAATCCTTTTGTTTAAACTTTATCTAATTTAACTTTTTTGTATTCATGTCTATGATAATAAAATCCTTTTGTTTAAACTTTATCTAATTTAACTTTATTTAACCAATTTCTAGAAAGTTGCATGTAGATCATTTTTCGAAAAATAAGGCCATAAATAAGTTTCACTTCTTACGTGTGTACACTAGTACACGCACACATTTTTTTTTTCAGGTAATCCAACTTTAAATTAGTCTACTGTAAAGTTCACGCATTGTCGCTTAGTCACGTTTGCCTTTCAAGCGTCGATATGTAACTATACTGAGACCTTAGAACTTATATCTCAAGGTGGGTGGCGCATTTACGTTGTACATGTGTATGGGCTCCAGTAACCACTTAACCCCAGGTGGGCTGTGGGCTCGTCCACTCATCTAAGCAATAAAAATAAAAAAAAAATATGGGAGGGTAAACCGTTTCGTTACGTGACGCGTTACGGCGCCTGTCTGTCTTGCGTCTCTTTCTCTCACGTATACGGCAGCGGTACTGAGTACGTGTGTAGCTCCTAACTATTGTGTATGTATCTGTTTGTGTGTAATTTATGTTACAATTTTCCTTACATTATCATATTAATATACATAAAATTTAAGTAATAACCTAAGTTTTTCTCAAGTTTTTTTTTGCTTAGATGGGTGGACGAACTCACAGTCCACCTTGTGTTAAGTGGTTACTGGAGCCCATCGACATGTATAACGTTAACGTAGACATCTTCCTCCTTCACCGTCGAAATCAATCGTTTTTACTGGTGGTAGGACCTCTTGTGAGTCCGCACGGGTAGGTACCACCGCCCTGCATATTTCTGCCGTGAAGCAGTAATGCGTTTCGGTTTGAAGGGCGGGGAAGTCGTTGTAACTATACTGAGACCTTAGAACTTATATCTCAAGGTGGTTGGCAGCATTTACGTTGTAGATGTCTATGGGCTCCGATAACCCATTAATACCTTCTAAGCAATAAAAAATATATAAAAAAACTACCATAATCAGAGCGGTTTTCGTTTGGATTTGAACTCGGGAGTATGGTTCGACAGATAAGATATCGCAACTGGCCGTGTGGAGTAACAATGATGCGTTATCCACCGACCTCCCAGACTTCGCGATTTCGCCCCAAGAATACATCACCGAGGTGAGATTTCTGTTTAAAAAAGTCATCCTCATTCAAAGGATTTATAGGACCCGCGAGAGTCACTGGTGAAAATCTTGTAGCTGGAATAGAAGATATTTGTCCTAGACACGTCCTTACGGATCCTCCCGATCCATTAACAGTGCTTTTAGGTACCACAAGCACCGGTCATCGTCCTCGTCGAACCCGTCGCTTGCGACGAAGGGCTCGACGAGTAAATTAACCCACAGACACAGTCCACTGAGTTTCTCGCCGGATCTTCTCAGTGGGTCGCGTTTCCGATCCGGTGGTAGATTCTGCGAAGCACTGCTCTTGCTAGGGTCAGTGTGAGCATCACTCCTGTTTGAGCCCCGTGAGCTCACCTGCTAGTTATTAGATTAGGTAGGGAAAAAAAACGGATCCATCAGATTCAATAACCCTTGCATTACACAGACGCCTTCAGTTCTAATACTAGGAAAAGCGAAAAAAAAAACAAATAATTACACACAACAACTTACATACATCTATATATGAATACCTGAAGCAAAAACTTTGTATCCCTTTTTACGAAAATTGCGCGGACGGAGGAGTTTGAAATTTTCCACACTTATAGAGAATATAGACAAGAAGTGCACAATGCTAATATTTTTTTAAGATAATGCATAAAAGATACATTAAATCAATAAAGAAAACATTACACACACTACATACCATGTATTTGACGCACACACGCATGCATACTATTTATTGTTAAACTTTTGTTCTTGACGTCTGTGCTCAAATTGAGAATAGATTAAATATTGTTTGTCTTTGTTAATATTTTTTACAGTGTAGTCTTGGCGAGATTTGTGATTATAGCACTGAAGTAGGAAACTTATGGAAATGAAACGTCAACCAAAAATTCGTGCCACTGTGACGTCATCTGGCCACAAAACATGGCGGTTTTAGTGCTGTACAAAAGATTTCAATGTTATCAGGTTTTATCGATAAACGTTCTTGGCTCATTTTATTTAAAATATTGTTGAGTATTCTTTATTTGTAGAATTTATACTTTAATGGGAAGTAAGTAGGTATATTGTTATGTGCAAATATGATATGATTTAGATGGGTGAAATCTAAGACAAGTTCGTCCTTCGAATTTGCCAAGTAAATGATATGATGATTTTTAAAAGTTGCTACACTGATTTTATAAAGTTGTTGTTTGTCGCAAAACTTATAGATATGGCGTAGTTCAAAGCCATCAGCCCATTACTAGCATGCTAAATGTTATCGTATTTTGAGTACGTGTTTTTCTTAGACTATAACAATCTATTTTAATTGTTTTGCTGACTCTAAAGTCCGTAACATACTACCGCAGCGCACCCCAAGGAAGGTGCGCCGCACCATTTGAATCACTTTCGCTTGAGAGTGATTCAAATTTTAAACTTATCAAGGGACCGCGTGAAAAAAAAAACACCTACAGAACATTTATTCATTAATTACAAACGTCATTCCTTGTGACTTCCTCTCTAAAATCACTTAATTATTAAATATTTAACAAATTTACAATAGTGTTTTACTCACTGCGGAATAAAACTATTTTATTTAAATAGTTCCGAAGAGATTTTGTCGGTAGCCTTTTTCCCGAAATATCTAAACAGAATGTCTAAATATGTTTTGATGACATATTTTAAAGTGGTATTTATGATTAGTGTCATGATCAATAGATTCCGACCGAAAAATGGATTTTTCGGATGAGGGCTCCATAATGAATTTAAATACATATAGATAATAGTTTTAGGGCATCGACTTTCTTGAGATCCTATAAAATACGTTTTAATTATTATTTTTGTATGTTTTAAGCATGATAAATTATGAAATTTTATATAATCAATCATATTAAATCGATATCAAAGTCAATAAATAATGTACAACCCAAAACAGACGGCCGAACTGACGTGACAATGACATTTGGCGCGCTAAACATGGCGGATTTTCGGCCTCATTAGACGGAGACGGAGATATTTACGTATATTCATGTTTCATTTTATGTACGCACTGAAATACTGTTATATTGTTTTCCTGCGAGTTAAAGTGCTGAGTAAGAACGAGATAGATATATGTTTATGTATGTGCCTTCAAAATGGGTGCTATTTATATAAGCAATTGTACGTATAGAACAATATGTCGTGTCCCTACTATATAGGTCTATGGATTATAGAAGTATAAAATACAATCATAATAGTGTACAAACTTACAATTCCAATTAATTATAGTCGAATTTCGACTACTGCGGGACTACTAGTACAAACAAATAGGCATCCCAGAATCGAACGGCAATGCAAGAAGATTTATATACATAATTCTTTTTTCTTTTTCTAAACTTTGGTCTTGTTAAATTCAGTAAAATTACCAGTAAATTGTTATTTCAGATCGGACAGTACCTGATGACTTTGCCGCAGCATCTCGAATTGCATTTGTCCGAGAAGCAAGCGCCCTGGCAGTTCTTGACCGATGTAAGTACCTATCGTATATTGAGGAGAGAAAGACATTTTTATAACTTTACATGAGAGTCATTTAAAGTATTTGAAATTTAGTAAAAATATGAAAAAAAACCTTCGGCTATTTGAATGGAGTAAACTTAATTGAAGTTCAATTAAAAACATACAACTGTTGATGCTAATCTATCTATCTATCTATCTTCTATCTATATACAGTCAAACCTGGATAAGCGAGAGTTCAAGGGAACACTATCTCATTCTCGCTTATAGAGGTTTCTCACTAACCCGAGTTTCTCACTAATGCACCCTCTGAATTTCATTTCGCGATTTTCCGGATTCAAACGCATTCACTATTTTAAGTTCATCACTTAATGACAGTACTTTAATTTTCCTTTTTGACATGATGCAGAACAGAACTTTCCTTCGCAATTAATTAACGATAAACTGAGTAAGTACGACGAACAGGACGGTACACAGGCACACGTGTCCATTCGAAAAGAATGCGATAAAATATCAACGTTATTTAGTTCCATTAAATAGAATAGTTTCAATATTGACGAGAAAATAATACAAATACAATGGTAGGAAGTCCACGAAAGTTAAGAATGAGTCATAAAATAGCAGATGCTAAATTTGTAATTTGTTTTGTAATTTGTTCCTCCTAAATAATATAAATAAATAAAGTTCGACTGTCGCTTATAGAGGTATAGATACGTAGAGTCTCACTTACGGAGGTCCATGAGGGAAAAACGACTCTCGCTTACAGAGGTTTCTGTTTCTCGCTAATAGAGGTTTTGGGAGCTTAAAATGACGGGTCCTGGCTATTACTCTCACTTATAGAGTTTTCTCACTTATCCAGTTCTCACTTACCCAGGTTTGACTGTATATAAAAATGAATTGCTGTTCGTTAGTCTCGCTAAAACTCGAGAACGGCTGGACAGATTTGGCTAATTTTGGTCTTGAATTATTTGTGGAAGCCCAGAGAAGGTTTAAAAGGTAGATAAATGAGTGAAAATGTTCAGAATTAAATAAAAATAACAATTTTGGTTTCCCTTTGATGTGTCCCCCGTCGGACGGATTCCTTTTGTTTGTTTTAAGTTTATTTTATACAAAAGCTTAGGTTTTTTATTTATCGATTGAGGCACTACGAAGTCTGCCGGGTCAGCTAGTTAATAATATAACAGACCTTTAATTACAAAGAAAATGTCGCAAAAACCAAATATCTATTCACCCTTCGATATGCTTTCACAAGTTCTGAATATTTATTACGGTCATTTAGGAATCTTCAGACCACGTTACGAAGGCCTGTCTTAAAGCTCAGAATATGTTGGAGGGTAGTTCATGTTAGAGCTAATACGCTAATCTCTGTAGACGAACCCAAATTTTCGAAGGAAAAGTGGTTAATGTACCAAGCTAAATAGAAATGGTTGTTGTTTGATATTTTGTCTATATTAATGTGTATTCTGTGATGTCACGAGGTCAATAACATCACGTGTTGTCAAATTTATTTTTTCATACATTACGCGGGATATATAATTTTTTATTACTTTTTATTTCTTAGATGGGTGGACGAGCTCATGGCCCACCTGGTGTTAAGTGATCATTGTAGCCCATAGATATCTACAACGTAATTCCGCCACTCATTAGAGACATAAGTTCTAAGGTCTCACTTTAAACAGTACAATGCTGCCCCACCCTTCAAACTGGAACACCTTACTGCTTCACGGCAGAAAAAGGTTGGGTTGTGGTACCTACCCGTGCGGACTCACCGCCGGTATATAGATCGTATAGTATTTTTTATTATAATACATTTTTTATATTAGGTACAAACGAAGGTACTTGATATAGTCGCGAGTTCATTGACCTCAGATGTAGTCTTATTTATTTTCTCATATATTGCGCGGGATGTATAAAGATCCGTATCGTATTTTTTATTATTAATAATGACCGCTTGGTCAACATCGTTAGGGGCGCTCAATTGATTGCTTTGGTACATACACTGCTCTTGGAATCGGGATGCGTCATTGCTTAGTGGTAGAAATAGGCAGAAGGATGATGCCCACCCGTGCGGGGCTGGAGTATACCTTACTATTGGCACTTAAACTAAGAACTAAGGTCTTAGAAGCTGATTAGCAAGCTTTTGTGGAGACCAGGATCCTCAGACTGACAATTATATATTATTTTTATATACACTCGCGAGCAAAAGTTTGGAATCACTTACTTGAAATTGGTTCCGCGCGATCTTGTGTACTAAATATTTTTTTGATAATCACAAAAATGAGATCATTTTAAAGATTCAACTGTTAACTTTAAACTGATACCAAATTCATTAAAATCAATTCAGTATTTAAGAAGCTATCCCGGATTAAGTGAAGGAGGTAGGAAAACAAGGAAATATGGAAAAATAATGAGTGAATGAAACAACAAAAAATAATAAACAAAATTTTTATTTAGTCTTAAAATTAATTTTCAGTACTTTGTGTACCCTCCCCTCGCCCTAATAACTGCTCGAAGACGATTCTTCATAGACCTGATCAGCTTTTGAATTGATTTTTGTGGGATACTTTCCCACTCCTCAATCAACGCCGATTTCAGCTCATTCAGACATGAAGGAGCAGAAGTTCTGGAACGAACCTTTCTCTTCAGTTCATCCCACACATGCTCAATAGGATTCAAGTCAGGGCTGAGCGCAGGCCAGTCCAATGTGGCGATACAGACTTTTTCAAGGTATTCAGTCGTTACACAGGCAGTGTGACAACGAGCGTTATCGTGCATAAGGAGAAAGTCATCGCTGGTATATCCCGCATAGGTAACGACATGTTCCAGCAGAATATCGGAAATGTACCGGTCCGAAGTTAGACCGCCTGCTCATCCCCCACCAAGCACGAAAACAAGCTCGGTTTTATCGTCGAAAGAAATGCCGGCCCACATCATACAATAGCCGCCCCTAAAACCACTGTTTCAGCGAAACAGCACTGCGTAAATCGCTCCCCAGGCCGCCTGTAGACCCAACCTCTTCGGTCGCTACCCTGCAAACACATCCTACTCTCGTCGGAGAGCAGGACTTGTCTCCATTGCTCAACCTCCCAATCAANGAAGCCAGCAAAGAATGAGACAGAAATATACATACTATTTAATACAGCGCCATCTGTGAGATTTTTTAATATTAACGTGTGTATGAAAGCTCTTGTAGTGAATTTTAATTTAGGATTATACGTGAAATTAAAATATCAATTCACAGAGGGCGCTACCTTACAATTATTTACTAATGACAAAATTTTACATATACTTAAGACGTTAGGATATTTTGTAGGATTTGTATTTTAATTTTGGAAGGTTTCACTTCTACCACGTGTGAATTGCACACATTTTGTTTTTTTTTACTACTCTTTATTTCTTAGATTGGTGGACGAGCTCACGGTCTACCTGGTGTTAAGTGTTTACTGGAACCTATAGACATCTACAACACAAATGCGCCACCCACCCTGAGACAAGTTCTAAGGTCTCAGTATAGTTACAACGGCTGCCCCACCCTTCAAACCGAAACGCATTACTGCTTCACGGCAGAAATAGGCCGGGTGGTGGTACCTACCCGTGCGGACTCACGAGAGGTCCTACCACCAGTGTGTTATAGTGTTAGCAAGCTCTCCCAAGTTGAGCCCGTGAGCTCATCTACCCGTCTGGGCGTATCTGGAATAGCCTCATAGTCTACCAGCGAATAGGTAGGGGAAAAAAGTACCAGGATAACATGAATTGCGTAGAGTTAAATTTGTTTATTTCCTTTCTCTAGGTGTGCAACCACACGTGCGAAACGTATGCAGATAAGATTTTGAATATAAAAAATATGGATGCGTTAGGAACGAAGAGATGTCTCACTGATATTGGTGAGCTTATTTTTTTTTAAGCATTTAGGTTTATTTGTATTTATGTATGTAACGGTGATGTACACGACCCGGTCTGTATGGCTGTTTCCGAGTCGTGTAATAATGTTTTCTGCTGTCTGTTTGTGCGCTGGTAGAAGACGGCTGTTTCTTTCGATGGGTTTCGGCTTCTGTAGCGAGGTTTCACAGGTAACTGTCTGGTTCACTGGTAGCTGATTCACTGGTGGTTTTCTGATAACTGTACTATTGGAGAACTGCTGGTAACTGTTTCTGTCTTGCTGATGTTTCTTTGTCGGAGAGCTTCTGANTAGAAGACGGCTGTTTCTTTCGATGGGTTTCGGCTTCTGTAGCGAGGTTTCACAGGTAACTGTCTGGTTCACTGGTAGCTGATTCACTGGTGGTTTTCTGATAACTGTACTATTGGAGAACTGCTGGTAACTGTTTCTGTCTTGCTGATGTTTCTTTGTCGGAGAGCTTCTGAGAACTGTTTCTGTCTTGATGATCTGCTGAGAACTGTGTTTTGCCTGTAAATGGCCATCCTTTTATATTTATTTCAGTACCCCATCTCGCGACGCGCTATCGACGCGCCACTTTCGGGGGTCCCTTGATCTGTATGTTACCGTAGTGAAAGCGCTCCACAAATCGTTCCTATTGGTCTATTTACATTCTCTGATCTGATACACTAACATATTGCATATAAAATAATTTAAGATTATACATTTTTGTTACGTAATTACTTATCAACTATATTAATTTTATTTGTTTGATAAAACTATTTAAAATCGATTTCGTCCTGCACAGGTGATTTTGGACAACTTTTTTAAACTTCCTTTTGTTTGTATTGCTTAGATGCGTGGATGAGCTCACGGCCCATCTGGTGTTAAGTGGTTACCGGAGCCCATAGATATCAACCACGTAAATGCCGTCACCCGCCTTATATGAGTTGTAAGATCTGAGAACTTGAGTTTTGGTATTTTCGTTGATGTCCATGGACGATGCTGCCAACTTGAGTTTTGGTGCTGTTGATGTCCATGGGCGATTGTGCTACAACTGCGAATCATAAAAAATAGAATTTAAAGGAAAAAACCAGTAAAACTTTCCCGTTTTCGACAACGCTAGTACCAGGCTGTCATAATACAAAGGAGTTCTAAAATTAAAAACTGTTTTTTTTTTCTAAAGTATACCTGTCCAGCGTAGTTGAAGATCTAGGGTCTTCCGTGACACCAGCGTTGAAGAACTTGGAGAATTCGTTGCGAGCTGCCACGCCGGCTCTACACAGTCAAAATTAGCGTAAATAAATGTTATTGAAATATAAAGGCTTTATTAAAATTATTGTTTGAATACTGTTACTTTCATTATCATTATGCCTCTATCAATACTACAATTGTAATAAAATTTTATTAATATAATGATAGATGCTCTGTACAACTGTACATGGGTTTTTTCCTACCTAAGCTGATGGTCTAGACTCTAGAGAGACCATATCAGCGTAACCTTAACTAGTAGGTGAGCTCACGGGTCTCAAACCTGACGATGTTGCTAACACTGGCCCTAGCAAGAGCAGTGCTTCCTGGAATCTACCACCGGATCGGAAATGCGACCCACTACGAAGATCCGGCGAGAAACTTACTGGGCTGTGTCTGTGGGTTAATTTACTCGACGGGCTCGACGAGATCGATGGCCAGTGCTTGGGGTACCTAAAAGCACCGTTAGTGGATCGGGAGGATCTGAAATGACGTGACTACACGAGTGTGGATGCCTACCTACTTCTGCGAAAACTCGATGACAGCTGTCACAAGATGTTTTGGATTAAAGGTCTGGTTAACACGGCATAAAAGATGCTGTCCCAAATATCTTAAAAAATGAGACTTTTTGGCAGGAATCCGACAAGTAAAGTTGTGTGAATTGTTTTATTTTGTCACTTTAGTGTTTCTTCAGGCTTAAACATCTGGTGGTAGGTATTCCACCAGTCGATATATTTGTGAAGCACCATTTACAAAGATGAACTTCATTAAGAATAAATTTCTGTCTTTGTACTGACTGAAGAATATCTCCAGGATTTAATGTTAATAGCTTTCACTAAATCTACTTCAAACTTGAAACAAATGACTTGAGAAACTTGAGACTTTTTTACTGGTGGTAGGAGCTCTTGTGAGTCCGCGCTGATAGGTACCACCACCCTGCCTATTTCTGCCGTGAAGCAGTAATGCGTTTCGGTTTGAAGTGTGGGGCAGCCGTTGTAACTATACTAAGACCTTAGAACTTGTATATCAAGGTGGGTGGCGATTTACGTTGTAGATGTCTATGGGCTCCAGTAACCACTTAACACCAGGTGGGCTGTGAGCTAGTCTGCCCATCGAAGCAATAAAAAAATCTAATAACGGGGGTTTGTTAACTGTTAAGTGTCTGTGAAAGTGTACAGTTGTCAGCATTCTCCAAAATGTTTCAGTAAAAACTACATATTCTTTTGACTGAGACTATATTTCATCCCATATCATCTTGTTTCATTTAATTTCATATTAATTGAAGTCTCAAATTAATCAACTTCATTTCATTTTTTATGAAACATAAAATTCAAAACGTTAGGCTGTATAATATGACTCCTTGGTCTTTTTGTTTGGAAAATAGAACTACTGGAAAAATGACACAACAAGACAGTTCACATAAGTAGTGTTTTGAAATATTTCCAAAGATTCAACAACTTTAAACTATAATTTATGATAGCTAGGTAGACTTTTTAAGTGATTTATTTAAGTATGAACCCTTCCCTAAAGCGACGAGGAACTATGCAAGGTACCTGTAACAATTCAAGTGTATCTGAGTTAACGAACAAAATAATAAATACAATGTTAAACAAAATAAAAATTGTCATGCTATTTCAGAAAATGAGACAAAAAGAGTAAAAAAGGTCTGTGATTATGGCGAAAAATGCTACAGAATGAATCCTGTACATTTCCGTGAATTTAGTCATCCGCATTGTAAGTAAAAAGTTTAAAAAATTTCTTGGATGTATGTGAAAAATGTAGTTTTTATTTTTGAATAGAACTCAGAAAAATCTTGCCTTAGTTAAAATTTGCAGTATTTTTAACTTTTATCAGAGTTTGAAGTCTTAACTGGAAAAGCAATAAGCCAAATCTGTTAAAAAGTTTCCGTGTTTCGATAACTCTTCAGAAAAACAAATTAACAAGACAAAATAATAATCTTCGGTTCTCCTTTTTTTATTGCCTTTGTAGGCAGCTGAGCATACTGCCCACTTGATGGTAAGTGGTCACCGTTGATCATAGATCATTGCCAGGGGCACAGCCAAGTGGCTGCCTACCTCTCCCAATGATACAAAATAATTGTAACTACTTGTAACTAGATAAACTGTAACTTTTGTAAATTGTAACTACGAAAAATTAAAGACAAACTTAAATCTAAATTGTAACTTAAAGGTTAAGGTTGACATTAATTTTTCGTTTACAATTTCCAACATTTCATTTACGGTTTTCAGCACTGTAGATTACCACATTAAACATAAAAAACTCAGCTGATTTACAATCCACTCAACTGATATAATTGCATTATTTTCCACAGTGGAATCTATTTTGGATAACCACACCAGTGGCGGAGATTACCCCATCCCAGATAAATACAATCTCCAGAAGAAATTGATCACTGAACAGCTTGATGTTATAATCGAAAAGGGATTCTATGCTCCTCGGAACAATGTACAAAACAAGTAAATTGAAAAATATTCTGCACATTCATGATTTTATTTATATTACTAAAGTTTTTCATGCATAGTGTAAAACCAAGTCTTCATTTAAATAGTCTGGAGAATAGACTAGATAATTACACCATTGCTTTAGTTATTTGAGGGCTTTGAGGCATGCTTTAGATGTGTTTTTGTTTTAAAGTTCTGAAGTGGTGGTCACATACTGGAATACGTAATGTGGGTTAGGCTCTCACAAGACGGATTGATGACTTGTTGAAGGTTGCGAATTGGGTTTGTTTGATGCGGCCTCATTTCTTGATCTCTGGCACAAACTTCACTGAATATGTACCCTCTGCTTACTCTAACTAAATACATCAAAATATTAAGAAATATAAAAAAAAATACTTGAATTATTAAGTACCATTCAGCTACTTAAGTCTGAATGTTTTGTGCGATAATAGTAACTCATATTCATAGTAGAACAGTGGATGTAGCTATTTCCCGAATTCTCCTGAATACCCTATTAAACAATTTATAAGCATTGGAGTTATAACTGTTAACTTTTACACATCTTAGTTAAATAAATAGCAGTACTGTAATAAAATGTTATTGTATAATCATCATTTCGCGAAATCGGCACGATACGAGAACCGCTACATCGTGGCCGCCGGTAACTACATTCCCGATCCTGCGGACTGAATGGTAAACAGTCGACCTCGCCCAAAACGCCTCATTTCGGATCCTCCCGATCCACTAACGGTGCTTTTAGGTACCTCAAGCATCGGTAATCGTTCTTCGTAAATTAACCCACAGACATAGCCTAGCTCTTGCTAGGGTTCGTATTAGCAACGTCGTCCAGTTTGAGCCCCGCGAGCTCACCTACTCTCCTGGTTACGCTGAAATGGTCTCCCAAGACCATCAGTAGACCTTAGGTAGGTTTTAAAAAATGTTTAATCATTACAGCCCAAAACAAATTGAGAACAAACAAGAAACATACAGGGACAGACGAGAAGGGAAAAATGTGGAACCAGAGGCAAGTTCTGCTAGTCATCAAAAAGTACCGGACAAACCTGAGAATACAAAAATAATGTCTTTAAATAATGAAGCCAAAATTAAGACACCTATCGATAGAGGGGGAGTTGTTAAAGAGAAATCCAGTTGTAAGTTTTATTTAATCAGATAATTTTTTGAAGATACTGTAACCGTAGTTATAAAAGCTGTTGAACTTTTTTTTTTCTATTTTTTTTTTGCTTAGATAGTTGGACGAGCTCACAGCCCACCTGTTAAGTGATTACTGGAGCCCATAGACATCTACAACGTACATGTGCCACCGGCCTTGAGATATAAGTTCTAAAGTCACAGTATAGTTACAACGGCTGCCCCACACTTCAAACCGAAAGGCATTACTGCTTCACAGCAGAAATAGGCAGAGGGTGGTACCTATCAGTGCGGACTCACAAGAGGTCCTACCACCAGTAATTACGCAAACTATAATTTTGCGGGTTTGATTTTTATTACACGATGTTATTCCTTCACCGCGGAAGTCAATTGTGAACATTTGTCAAGTAAGTATAGAAAAATAGGTTCTCTTTTAAATTCTCTTTAAATTGTTCTATAATTCTGAATTCTAAAAAGGTATGTACAGTGTAAACCTACACTAAATAAATTGGCCTCAAGAAGTAAATCTTTAGGTTTTTTTCAATATGGCAATTTTTTTGTTATGCTGTTATTGTTGCCAGTTTCTATCTATTACGTGAATAATTGAGCTAATGAAATGAAGTTGAATCATTTGAAACTGTAATAAATTGAGATAAAATTAAGTGAAATGAAACTAGATGAGATGGAAGTCCTAGTGATATGGGGGAATTTACTAGTGTTATTTGATAAATACACTGAATTATCGCTCTTCCCCCAAAATTCTCCCTTTTATAAATAGTAGTAGTTTTATTTTTCCAATTGGAAAAGCAAAGGTATCATACCATGCAGCTTAATCTTTTATATATTTTTTATATGAAAAATGATATTATGAAATGAGATGAGATGATATGGGATGAAATATAATCTCAGTAAAATGGTGGTCATTTACTGAGACTTTTTCAATGGACACTTTGGAGGATCCAGAGAAGTTACGTTCAGCGGCTTTGTTTCATTTTCCCACATTTGTGCACTTTCACAGATATTAAACAGATAATAAACCACCGTTATTACACACTTAAATCTGAAGAAACACTAAATAGACAAAATTAACAAATCACACATCTTCACTTCTCGCGTTCCCGCCAAAAAGTCCTCCCTTGTATAATTCTTTTTTTTTTCAAACTGTAATTCTATTTTCAGACTCAGATTATCGTCCCATAATACCTCCGACTCGACGTGTAGAAGATTATTTGAACGTTGTAAGGCCTAAAGGGCGAATGGCTGCAAAGCACGAAGCCAGTGCGCCCTTTTATATTTTTTACACGACAATCACGGCGGCAAAGGAAACGCATTCGCAGCCGTTCTCTATAACATTCCAAGGTGAGTGACCTCCTACGGTGTTATGCGATCCTGGTACAATGAATACAGAAATTAGTTTTATTTATAGTTAAAATTGAGCGTTTGTTTGTTTGTGCATTATTTTTTATAGCCTCTCGAACGAGATAAAGGCCCATTTGGTGTTAAGTGGTCGTTGTAGCCCATAGGCATCACTACGTAAATACCACATACATTGAAGCATGAGGTCCAATTGCCAATTGTAGGTATTGTATAACGACACACTGGGCAATATTGGGTTTGTGTATGTATGTATGTTTGTTTGTTTGTCCTGTACGAGTTTTTTTTATGGCTTAGATGGGTGGACGAGCTCAAAGCCCACCTGGTGTTAAGTGGTTACTGGAGCCCATAGACATCTATGACGTAAATGCGCCACCCACCTTGAGATATAAGTTCTAAGGTCTTAGTATAGTTACAACGGCTGCCCCACCCTTCAAACCGAAACGCATTACTGCTTCACGGTAGAAATAGGCAGGGTGGTGGTACCTACCCGCCCGAACTCACAAGAGGTCCTACAACCCTTAAGACTACTACTTACTGAGCCACTCATCCGATTGTGATAGAACTTGGTATAGTCGTCAGGATGTCGTCATGGTATCGTTAATGAAGGGTAGGTGGCGCGAGTCTCAAAAAATCGATGTTCTTCAAGTAATTGATGAGCAGAACCGAAGACCTGATCTTGGTCTAAATCGGGAGAGGACTATGTCGAGCAGTGGTCACTTGTGGGCTGGTTTTTGTGCTAATTTGGATTTTCATATCGAGGGGCGAAAAGCTGTTTTTGTTTAAGCAACATTTCGCTTAACATGCAACATTTATCTTTGTAATTAAAAGCCCGTTTTATTTGTTATTAGCATCGACAGTTCGATGTTTTTAATTGAACTTCAATTAAGTGTACTCCATTGAAATAGCTGAAGAAGGTTTTTAAGCTATTGCATAGCTTTTATCGGTTTGTATCGGGTTTTGAGCGCGGCGACCGAATCAAGAAATTCCGTAACGAAAATAAAACCTAACACACCCCACTCCGCCTACCATGTACATTCACGCGTTGCGCTTTTGTAGTGTTTGTGAATAAATAGAAGAAGAAATTGTGAAAAAGGAAATAAGCTCGCGGCGTGACGTCGCACTGCATGCGCATCATGAAAAGTCTGCCCATCTCTTTCGCGCGGTCTAGCTTATGAGCGTGAAGGGGACAGTTAATGTTTTGCTTTTGTTAATGTTTATAAATATAGCGTGGTCTTCTTTTATTATTGTTTAAATATTAAATTATTATTATCTAATTATAATTGCATAAATTGATAGTGCTATGCAATAGCTTTACCGCGGCAGTCCCCGAGTGCGACACGTGTTTTTTGTTATAATGTATTTTTCTAATTTTAATATTAAACTCAGTAGCCTTTCACTTCTCTATAATATGTAAACACTTTATTTTTCCGCAGAAATTTTAGATAGAAGCTTAGGCGAGTTGAAGTGTTCGTTGCAAATCAATTTTATGGTCGAGCTTGGATGGCTGCTGGCTCAGTACTACTTCGCTGGTTACAGGTAGATTTGCTTAAAGTATACTGTTACGCGCTTAGGGTTCGGGATAAATAAAATTTCACTAAAGTACAAGTAAAAACTGTATTCAACACTTAGAACACTTAAAACACTCAACAAACACTTTAAAACTCTCAATTCGCTTGTTCCGGTGATTCGTTCGCGAGTAGTTCCGATTACTGACTAACCCATCTCTGCAACGCTTTTATAGCCGATACCTCATCTCTAGAATTACTGAGAATATTCCACACATCTCTAGTAGTAGTTTCCACTATCTGACAATAGATGGCGTTGTATTTCTCGAGCATACTAGGTGCTTCTAGGTCCTTCGATATTCGTTCGACTATTCGGCGATAGATGGCGTTACTCTTACCGTCGTAACAATACTAAAAATATTATTATAGTTAATAAGCAAGGATCCGTACTATATGGAACCACTGGATTCATCCACAGTGCGTTTCCAGATATATTTGACAGTTTTCCGGGTGTTATAACATGTCTTCCAAATGAGGTTTGCGGAGATTACTCGGCGGTAGACCGCATCTTGCTGGCATCTGGCATTGCTGACGTCTATGACTTACTGTGACCACTCACCGTCAGATGGAGCCTTAAGTAGATAAAGAAATCAGACGGACCGTGCACTTGTGGGGAGTACTTAACGGTAGGCAGAAGGCTTCCAAGTGAGATCTCTTTGAATTCATAATGTCCTAGTACTTTATCTAGACTAGTAGACAGCTTGGCTCTGCCCCTGGCATTGCTGAAGTCCATGGGCGAAGGTAACCACTCACCATCAGGTGGGCCGTATGCTCGTCTACCTTCAAGGGCATTAAAAAAAAAGAACTCTGGATACTCTTAAGGTCTTCAGATCTGTGTCTGAAATTTTTAGCGAGAAGAAGCTAACGATATTGTACGGTGAGGATTCTCAGGATTTAAGGACGATCAGCCAGAAGAAGCCACACGTTGACGCTCACCTGGTGCCGATGGCGACTCCGTTCGGTAAACATCACACGTAAGATTTGTAAATTATTTTAAACATCCTTTAACTATACATACTAGTATATAATAATAAATAAATAAATATAATAAATATTTATTAATACGTGAAGCAAAAACTTTGTATCCCTTTTTACGACAATTGCGCGGACGGAGGAGTATGACATTTTCCACACTTATAGAGAATATAGAGAAGAAGTGCACAATGCTAATATTTTTTTAAATAGTGCATAAAAGATACATTAAATCAATAAAGAAAACTTTACACACACTATCATGTATTTGACGCACACACGCATGCATTGCATTTATTGTCAAACTTTGTTCTTGACGTCTGTGGTCAAATTGAGAATAGATTAAATATTGTTTGTCTTTATTCATATTTTTCTATAGTGTAGTCTTGGCATTGAAAATACAATCATAATAGTATACAAACTTACATTTCCAAATAATTATAGTCGAATTTCGACTACTGCGGGACCACTAGTAAATATTTATTATCAATCACGCCACGTTAACTGGTCCCGTGCTAAGTTCGTAAAGAACTTGTGTTACAGGTACCAGTTAACGGAAATAAATGTAAGATTTTTATTATACACATACATATATTTAATATTTTAATATACATCCATAATCCTGGAAAAGATCTTCGACCGTAATTAATTTAAATTATAAGTTTTAGCAATATTATAATTCTATTGTCACATTTCTATAATCATTGTTCTACAATCACAGATTTCGCCACGGCTACACTAAAGGCAAATAATAATAAATTTAAATTATTATTATTATTAATACATTATTTCAGTTTAAAAAAAATACAAACAATATTAATCTATTCCCTAGTTGACCACAGACTGTAACAATAAACCAGAGTTTATATGCGTTTCTGTGTCAAATACATGGTAGTGTGTGTAATGTTTTTTCTATTGATTTAATGTATTTATTATGCCTAGTTTAATAAAAAATAGCATTCTGCATTCCTTCTCTATATTCTCTATAAGTGAGGGAAATTTCATACTCCTCCGTCCGCGCAATTTTCGTAAAAAGGGATACAAAGTTTTTGCTTCACGTATTAATATATAGATTTAAAATTTTAGGTGTCAGTGAATATGGTCGAATTTCGATCGAGCTTGAGTGGATCCTAGCATTAGCATTTAGATTTAGAATTGGATCCGGTAGATGTCTCTGCAATTTAATTCCAAGATCTATTTTCAGGTCTGGAAAAAAATGTCTTTCCTGTACGATAGTAACCTATAATTTATTTCTAATATTCCTCATTCGAAAGAAAAAGTCACCTCTTAGCGATTTATGTATTCCTGGTACATAAGAAATATACACTAGTAAGTTTTTTGCGGTTCATAGACTGGCAGAAAAGATCTAGAGTCCCGTCTGGTGGTAAGTGGTAACCATTGACATTGACGACATGAGATCGATGACTCAAAATTTTTTATTTTTATTTTTTGTACCTCTGAAGTAAATATTATTGTGAAAGAGATAGACCGAGTTAGAGAGAGAGAGAGACACAAAAATGATTTGCTCCAGAAATCAATGGTTAATATAAATTTTTTACGCCAAATAAATTGAAATAAAGTGGTTTGGGTTTTTTCAGTAAAATGATGATCTTGTGTTACGAAGACGGGTCACTTCGCGTTGTAGTATCGACAGCCAATCTGTATATTGATGATTGGGAGAACAGAACGCAAGGGTGAGTCTGCCTCAGAATACTAGATTTTTTTTCAGTATGGCAACTGAATTTTTACTTTGCCAGTGTTGCCAGAGTTTATAAAAACTCAATTATTGTTATGGAGGGAGGTATGTAAAGAGTACCGGTAAAATGGGGCGTTTAGGGATTGAGAGGCGAATCGGGAAAAAACCGGGAAAATCTTTCGATGCTCAATATAAGTTTTATATTCGTTGCAAAATCTTCCATTTTTTGTAGTTTAATAGTAGAATGTTGAAAGTTCACAAAACAACTCTGAATATGCATGATAATAGCTGCTAACTTATAAAAAATCGCGTTTCAAATTAACTTCCTGTGGTGGTAATTATTTTAGTGCTAGAAACTTTGCTCTCTTTTATTTATTTGATAATAATAGAAGACGACTATGATTTATAAACGTTATTTAGTGTTTGAACCAGCATATATATTAAAGGTAAGTCTCAGTTGTTATTGGTTTTAATGTATTTGATTAAATAAAAATACATGTAAAAATCTGTTGTTTTTGGGGATATTGGGGACGTCTTAGGTACAAATAACAACGAAAAAGGGGTCAATTGGGATGAGAATACGTGAAATGGAAACGACCTAAGTATAAATAGGTACAGGTTTGTAGGGTTGTCTATGTAGTTATAACAATATTTTTTAAATTTGTTGGTAAAAATCTGGTTTATTCGAAGCGAAATTGGGAATAAGTCTTTAGTTGAAATAGATAAGCAATTTAATATAAGTAAGTCGATTTTGCAGAGACATGTAACAAGATCAATGAAATCTCAAGGTGGACAAAAATGTCTAAGTAATACATAATAATATATTTAATATTTGTTCAGAGTGGGGGTATTCATCTGATTAATCCATGGAATAACCGACACACCTAATCTCTTAACCCAGATAGAAATATCAGCACTGTCGATTGCACCTATAATTGAGGTGATGTCTGCCATGTACTTTTGTCAGTTTTTAAATTTTTTTTATTGATGATCACTTTGTTGGTGCAACTAAATAAATTAAATAATTAAAACTATATATAAAAATAAAAGTAGTGCCAACCCTAGCAAATTTATCATTTCGTCCCAATTAACCGCAATTTTCGGGTAAATAGGGATTACACCTATTTTTGCATTTTTTGCTTAAACTGGAATGCTAGTTGCATAATTATAAATTGGACAACAAAGATGCCCCCAAGACTCAATCATTTTGATCCTGATATAGCATTATATACATCAACAACTACCTTAAAATTGCTCATAAAGTTGGAATTTGTCCCTAATCGCCCCATTTTACGGTACCGTCTTATAGGAGGCAATTTGAAAAAGTGTCCATCTGTAAACAGTGAGTTATTGTTGGAGGACTCACCGATATAGCGCTAGTGTAGGAAGTGGAAATGATACGAATATAGCAGTTTTAAACGGAGTGAAGTGTGCAAGGTTGAAAAATTTATTATTTTTCGTGCATTGTGTAGTTAAAAATATGCTGTATTTAAAATATCAAATATCTATTTTTATTACCACACTAGCCGTACTCGCTCGCTTCGCTGGGCATTTAAAATTAACATTATTATTTATTGTCATTATCATTAGGGAATCCAACACTCATATAAATATTAGCCTATCCATTAAGTACATGTATTTTCTACAAGGATACCAAGTTTCAAGTCAATCGGATGCATGGTTCAGTAGTTATAACGGAACATCCGTAAAAACCACTGTAGATTTATATATTAGTATAGAGTATAGATTACAAAGGAATTGTTTTTTTCCTTCTTAATTTAGTATCCTACTCTAATAGTCTATGGCGCTGTTTTTGAATCTTTCCACTTGCTATAGTGGCGCCATCTTCACTCGCTCCGTTTCAGCGGACACTATTTAGTACACTGAGCGGGTGCTCCTTATTTCTACCCTCCATGTGGGGATACTTAACCGACAAAGGGAAGATCTTCCACCGAGCGGGTGATCTTTGTTCGGTAGACCGACGGTCCGAATGTTGTTGTTCGGAACTTGTATATGAGTCGTCTATTATCAAAGGTGGCAATCTGTGCATTTGGACAAAAAATTTTTATTGATATGTCAATACAGATTTATTTGAATATAATCGTCTCCTTCAAAGAATACGGTTCAAAACCTGCATTAAATAAAGGTTAATACTTAACCTGTTATTTATCTAAGATGTCGTTCAGAAGAGTTTTGTGACTGCCAATGGAATACAAAGTCAATAATTCGTTTTTCTGATTTACCAATAATTGTCCAAAAGTCACATNGAATATAATCGTCTCCTTCAAAGAATACGGTTCAAAACCTGCATTAAATAAAGGTTAATACTTAACCTGTTATTTATCTAAGATGTCGTTCAGAAGAGTTTTGTGACTGCCAATGGAATACAAAGTCAATAATTCGTTTTTCTGATTTACCAATAATTGTCCAAAAGTCACATTGCCGGCTTTGATAATAGTCGACTCATATGTAAGCTTATCTTGAAAATGTCGTAAGCGAGATTCAGGCATCTGTCAAATATCTTATGTTGTGTGATGGCTACCCGCCACACTCCATAATTATTATGTAAATTACGTACACTGTTATATGAAAAATTGTTCGGAATTATGCGAAGTTGGCTAACTTGAAATCGTAATCCGATGGAATGAAATGTCGTCTCAGTAATATGATCGGAAAATTTTTGGAAGACCTCGAAAAGTCACCTCTGAAGACTTATCCATCGTTGACGTTGGAACCCGAAAAGAAATCGCACAACTTCGTTCCTCGTTTTCCCGCCAAAAACATCTTTGACGTTTGGCTTAAACTGACAGAAATTGCGGCGCGGGAATCCGGTTATTTTGCCAATATAATATTTCTGTACATGTAACTTACGGTGGCTTATTCACTGCTTAGTATTCGTTAAGACCAAGGGATTCATTAGTGAATGGGCAGCAGCAATTGCTGGTGGCGTATTGTGTTTTTTTTTATTGCTTAGATTAGTCGACGAGCTCACAACTCACTTGGTGTTACAACTTGTATCTCAAGGTGGGTGGCGCGTCTACGTTGTAGATGTCTATGGGATCCAGTAACCACTTAACACCAGGTGGGCTGTGAGCTCGTCCACCCATCTAAGCAATAAAAAAAAATAAAAAATTAAGATCTCAACTCACTGGTCAAGTCAACGGGCTCCGGTAACAATTAAATGAATAAAAATAAAATACTAACCCGAGATAATATTTATTTCGGTCTTGATTCAACAGTATTGTTTTTTTTAGTCTGTGGTTCAGTCCAAAATGCCCGGAGTTGCCGTCGGAAGCGATGCCTCATGATGGAGAGTCCCCGACGATGTTCAAAAAGTCTCTGTTGCGCTATTTGAATCACTATCATATGCCTCATCTCACCTACTACGTTGAAAGAGTGAAGAGATCGGATTTCAGTCACATTAAGTAAGTGAATATTGGAATAATTGCAATCTTGAAAAAAAAAAGTACTGAAAAATCGATTTTAACCCTTTTTAGTGCTGAGCTGTTTTTTTCATATTTTGCAGAAATTGATAAAAGATTTTTGAAATAAAATTTACCTTATAAAAACAATAACTATTTCGATTAAAAAAAAATCATGTTATTACCTACCTTTTTAAGATCGATACCTATAATCAAACTGTGCAAAAAGTCAGTATTACGACGCTCCGCGCTTTATACGTATTAATAGATAGTCGATCTACACACGATTTGCGCTCAAAGGATTAAGTGTGACCAGAAATAAAATGATTTTGTTCCATGTAAACTTTCACAAGTCGTGACGTCATACGTGGTTACAGAAAATATAATATTCGCGAATGACGTTAATAATAAAAATACTTTTTAAAAATTAACATATTTAGAACTTTTATTAGTTTCTGTTTGAAAATACCACTTGATTTTTTCTTTTCTTTAAAATCTAATATCCTTATGGTGACATGGTCTGTCAGATGCAAAGTGGTCATCGTGGTCCGTTCATATACCTACGAAACATTCAAAATTTCAGTGTTTTCTTAGTAGCATCGGCTCCTGGATCTCATTTTGACATGGACTGGGGCATGACCCGTGTGGGCTCATTACTGCGGCAGCACTGCTGTATACCACCCGAGGAACAGCTCCAGTGGCCCCTGGTGGCACAGGCCAGCAGCCTGGGTAGTTACGGCAAGGATCCGAAGGTGGGTAGTGGAAGACGAGAGATGCAGGGAAATTTGGGCGAGATACCAAGGTACCGAGGTACCAGGATCACATGAAATCAAAGAGTTTTCCGTGTTCTGTTTGAATTCGACTTTTATTTTTGTTATTAAGTAAATTCGACTTTTAAAGTAATGTTCGAAAACATTGAAATTTTTGCGATGTAGTAACACTAACAGTGTCATTGGCCACTATTGTGGCAAAGGTAAATCCAGATAATTTAGGTATGTCAATTAATAATAATGTGTTTGTTGCTTTGTATATATTTGTAACATCAAAGTACCAGGGCTTCATAATTCTAAGAAAGTAATGTTTTGTTTGCAGCTCTGGTTGACCGGAGATTTCCTTCACAACTTCACGAAAATCAAGAACCAATCGCAGATGTTGTCGTCTCCGCCTACTTTGAAACTGATTTATCCATCTTTAGGTAAGATAATCGTTTTCATACGAATCGATATGGATATGTATCGATTGAGTAATTGTTATGCTAAATATTGTTTTATGTTTACAGAAAACGTCAAACAATCTCACGACGATTTGTTAGGAGGCGGTTGCCTGCCTTACGCAGCCGAAGCGCATTCGAAACAACCTTGGCTAAATAGCTTTTTATAGTGAGCATATCATTATTAACCTTCTCATAATTCATGCCCTCCTAGTACCACAATCTATAATTAATCGAAAATAATATGATAAAATTATTATTATAAATCTCTTAAAGTTTTAGTTTTTTTTTTGCTTTTGTAGTGAGGACGGATGAGCATACGACTCACCTGTTAATGAGTGGTCATTATTCGTTAAGTTACTTAATTGCAAGTGCAGGCCTTTTCAATACATTGCAGGCCTTTTCTCCGGATGATGCACTCAAACAAAATGTTGACAGTGAATATTGACACCGGTAACCGTGTGGGACAATTTGCAGTCAATGGCGAGCTGCGTCCACGAATCGAAACCGGGCGATGCCCCACATAAAGTCCTACACCCGGGTGTCGAAGGACGGCAGGAAGGCAGCGTACTACCTGCTCACGTCGGGGAACGTCAGCAAAGCGGCCTGGGGCTCGATGAACAAAGGAAACGGAGCGCTCAGGATAATGAGTTACGAAGCCGGCGTGCTGTTCCTGCCAAAGTTTGTTGTGAGTTAAAGCACATACTTCTTCATCGTTATGTTCTCCTGGTACATTTTTTGGAATATAACGTTAGTTTTTTGCGTATACCTCCTCTTTATTATGCTCTCCTGGTTGTATGTTTTATTGCGTAGTCGGATTTTAAAGTCCATTTTTGATGCTAAGTGGTCATCGGAGTCCGTAGATTGAATTTCGTCTCCATCAATTAAGCTACGAAGCTGGCGTGTTGTTCTTACCAAAGTTCGTTGTGAGAGTTAAAGTACATACTTCTTCATCGTTATGTTCTCTTGGTACATTTTTTGAACATGTTTCGTTTTTATACGTATACCTCTTCGTTGCTATGTTCTGCTAGTTATATGATTTATTTTAAAGGCTATTTTGATGTTAAGTGGTCATCGGTGTCCATAGATTTAATGTTGTCTCCGTCCTGGAGATATGAGATCGAAATCTGGTTCAATTTGTTGCTACGACTATCACAAATGTAATTAATTATTTAGACATATTTTTACAGTTGTAATGAAATATTTGTTATGGAAATGAATATGTGATTAAAGTGACATTAACAATGACATTGTGCTCCCGGAATTTCTGATATTCATGAGCCACGGTTCATTCAGTATCATGGCGCTTGTCTTCCAACAAAGACAATAAAGAAAACTTCTTTAGTTAAAATTTTAAACATCAAACTTTGCAAGACTTCTTTATCTTTATGTTATCCTAGTACTTACGTATTAGATTCAATATGTTGTTTGCTCTGCCTGTTTATGCCAATTTACACCAGAAATGCCTTTTTTTGCACAGACCAACGAAGATTACTTCTCTCTAGAACAAAACGCCCGGAACCGGCTTATCGTGCCATACGACTTACCGCCAGTCAAATATACGGATGGCATGTCGCCCTGGGTCTCTGATTACCTCATGTGAAGAAGTAGAAGAAGATTACATCATGATTGACTTGAAGACTCGACACTAGAGGCGCGCTCTCAAATTTCATTCGATCCTAAGACACAGGAATTAGAAATCGATTTCAGAATTTAAAAAAAATACACTAGTGTCGAGAAACAGATTTGGTTTTTGTTCAATAAAATAATTGGTGTTTATTTATTTCTATTTTATTTATTGCATTAGTGTGCAGGTGGTTTGATGGTTAGTTACCCTAATTCATGACGCCAGGACAATGCCAAGCACCCGTCTGAGGAATCTCGTCAAATCTGAAGGTCATGTGGTCATCATCATCAT
The DNA here is from genome assembly GCF_003987935.1 of Bombyx mandarina. The sequence goes on along the minus strand of NW_021011515.1, from coordinate 129,164 downwards.
AATCGGTTGCTCTTGGCAGAGCAGTCGTGGTCATGTGGAATTCTTGCTCATTAAAGCCTTTACAGATGTTTTCCACAGTTTGCGAACCGAGGCCCGGCGCACACAATCGTTAAGTGGGGTTTCAGTAAGGTCTTCCATCTAATCATGTGGTAGTGCTCTGGAAACACCGTGGTGAGGGATCATGCCAGAGCGGGAAGGTTCTTGGAAACAAGGTCTCTGGAGACGCAATGTGGATGAACGTAGTCCTAGGTATTATTATGTGAGAGTAATGGTAAAAGTAAGTCGCATGGTCAACTTACCCTGACTAAAATTACTTGTAGATGCTGATTTTTTTAATTTTTTTTTTATTGCTTAGATGGGTGGAAGAGCTCACAGCCCACCTGGTGTTATGTGGTTACTGAAGCCCATGGACATCTACAACGTAATGCGCCACACACCTGGAGATATAAGTTCTAAGGTCTCAGTATAGTTACAACGGCTGTCCCACCCTTCAAACCGAAACGCATGATATACATACATCATTTATATATCTATAATAAGGAAAGAAATAAGGAAAGATTTGTTTGTTTGTTTGTTGTATTGAATAGGCTCTGAAACTACTGAACCAATTTGAAAAATTCTTTCACTTTTTGGAAGCTACACTATTCCCGAGTGACATCTGTTTTGAAAAAAATTAGGGATCCTTACTAAAACTCCAATAATGTAACCCAAGGTGTAAAAAAATTACCCAAAAATGTTCTTTACATCGCGTGCCCTGCAAAAACTATTGATGATAGAAAAAAATAATGTACTACGACTTTGTGAAACACATTATTATTTACAAAAAGTTTCGCGACAGCATATGTCTAACTATTATAGTTATGCTACAATGTGTTCGTTTATTTTAAAAAATAAACGTCAAATATCGTTGAAATTTTCGTTAAAGACCCGAGCGGAGCCGGAGCGGGCTGCTACTGTATAATAATATATGAAAGCGTAAAAGATAACTGAAATATGTATGCAGTTGGAACAGCGCCCCTAGCGGCAAACGTAGGCAAACGTTCGAACTCCATACAAACTTGAGTTAACTTTTACGCTATCGAAAACGTTAAAAAACTCGTTAGAAGAAAAGTGAACGTTAAAATGGAACATACGGTATAAAGAACAGAGGTCCCTCCAGTAGTTGATTCTGCGAAGCACTGCTCTTGCTAGGGCTAGTGCCGGTAAACTCTCTTAGGTGGAGCCCGTGAGCTCACCTACCAGTCCGGGCGCAGCTGGAATAGCCCCTTAGGCTACCAGTGAATAGGTAGGGAAAAAAACAGGAAAATCTAAGCCGCCATCATGAGGGTTTTTTTTTATGGCTTAGATGGTTGGACGAGCTCACAGCTCACCTGGTATTAAGTGGTTACTGGAGCACATAGACATCTACGACGTAAATGCGCCACCCACCTTGAGATAAGTTCTAAGGTCTCAAGTATAGTTACAACGGCTGCCCCACTCTTCAAACCCAAAACGCATTACTGCTTCACGGCAGAAATAGGTCTACTCCCGTATACAAATAGTGGGTGTACCACAAAAACCGAAGATGTTCACTGAAGCTTAGAGAGAGCGAGAACACAATTTATTGCACACCAAAACACAATTAACATTCAAAGACAGTCAACAAGCAGATGCATTTGTACAATAGGCGGCTAGATGCGATCTCTTTCAGACAACCGTTTAATTAACAGAAAATCTAGAAAAGATAAAGATATAGCAGGTATTGCGGTGTACTATTAGCAATATATTATTATAGAAAAAAATATATATACACTAAATAGATACGAATATATACTGTTTACATATAATCTATATTGATATATAAATCTACAGTGGTTGTTATGGATGTTCCGTTATAACTACTGAACCATGCCTCCGATTGACTTGAAACTTGGTATCCATTTAGAAAATACATGTACTTAATGGATAGGCTAATATTTATATGAGTGTTGGACTCCCTACACCAGTTGCGGGGGCGTTAATGATGAATCTTTGTGTGGATGAGAAATAATAATGTTAATTTTAAATGCCCAGCAAAGCGGACGGGTAATAATATATTCTTTTGAATTATGTTGTCGGTAACACAATTCGTAGTATTAAAATTGTGTTGAAATTCATTATGTAGACTAGACAGTGGATTGCGTGAACAAATGCGACTTCATTAAACTCGCTACGTACCTACTCACACGCAACATTACTAAACTCGTATGATTCTCAATAAACACGGTTCAATGAACTCTTTTTTCCTACCTAAGCTGATGGTCTAGAGCAGGGGTGGGCAAATATTTTGATAGTCGGGCCACATTGCAGATGAAAATTTGACCTCGGGCCAAACAGTTTTTTTCCTAATTTTAAGTATAGTTTTCGCTAAGGATGTCAATCTATGAATTTTAAAACCAACATTTTGAGTCAAAATATTTATTTATCAAGTAATTTGTATAAAAAAATTTAAAATAAAATTTTTATATCTGCTTTTATTTCGTTTAATTTTCCGCGAATTTATTGCGGAACGATATTTCTCTAAATTAAAATTAATAAAAAATAACTTGCGTTCTACTATATCGCAGGAGAAAAGGGTGGCTTTAGATTAAGTTATTTTGATTATTCATGCAATAATGTGATATAATAAGTATTATTAACTAATAAAATTGTGCGACTATTATACACACTGTAATTGTTTAATTATCATAATTATATTTTCGAATAGGAGGCGCTGAAAAGAGCGGTTGTCCGGAAGAAAATTTTGGCTGATAATGTGATTATACACATTATCAATACTTACACATATGCAATACTTATGAATTGCTTAATATTTATTTATTTTATTTTATTTATTTATGTACACACAAAAAGGAAGGACATAGTACAGAGTAATAGGAAAATTATGTACAAAGGCACAGTTTATTTTTTTAAGAAATCTCTTAATTCTTTAGGAAATATTTTATCTAAAAAAATTTATGCACCAATTTATGTTAGACAAAAACTAATATTTGTGTTTTTAATAATAATATATACAATGCTTCACGGGCCAGACAAAATTCTACCGCGGGCCGGATCTAGCCTGCGGGCCGCCATTGCCCAGGCCTGGTCTTGAGAGACCATATCAGCGTCACCGGGCTAGTAGGTGAGCTCACGGGGCTCAAACCTGACAAAATTGCTAACACGAACCCTGGCAAGGGCCGTGAACGCGACTCACTGAGAAGATCCGGCGAGAAACTCAGTGGGCTATGTCTGTGGGTTAGTTTACTCGTCGAGCCCTTCATCGCAAGCGACGGGTTCGGCGAGGACGATGACCGGTGCTTGGAGTACCTACAAGCACCGTTAGTGGATCGGGAGACGAGCTCAAAGGCCGTCATCTGAGAGACTCTTCTAACTTAAGCCATAACAAGAGCAAGTAATTCGCTGAATCTACCACCGGATCGGAATCGCGACTCTCCGAGGAGATTCGGCGAGAAACTAGAGTAATGAATGGTGCTTAGAATGAAAAATACCGAGAATCCATCGAGAGGGTATTGTCATGACTTTTTGATGTATAGGCTGTAGCGTTCTAATTCGAAGTTAAAGAGCTTATGGCAGCGGTGCCTGATCGTCTTTACGGTTATTGGAAAAATTCTGGTATCCTCTACAAGCCGTGGCTTAGAAGGCGTCATGGCCTAAAGCAGTGGTCGTCATATATTTCTGGTCAAGGGCCACATAGGACAATGTGAGGTATCACTGCGGGCCACACATTTTTGGACTGTTTAGTTGTCCGCCAGTCAATTGATATATTTAATATCAAGTGTCAAAAGGCGGTTGTCCCATAGATAAAACAATTATAATTATTATTTATGCAACGTGGGTAGCTTATTAATTAGGAATAGGCGTGAAAACATATTTGTAATGAAAAAGATGGTAAATATAATATTACTAGTCAGGTCATAAGTATTGTCACACAGTAAAAACTTTTCTTTTAGAATGCTGGCCACAAAAAAGTTTATTGAATCCGAATTTCGAATTGTTCATGAAAATAAAAATGTATACTTTTAGAATTTTACTCATTTTTAAATATGGAGTGGACGCTTAAAGAAGACCGTGTTGCAGTTATTGCGTTGCATCGTTGCGGTTNTCCTTTTGTTTAAACTTTATCTAATTTAACTTTTTTGTATTCATGTCTATGATAATAAAATCCTTTTGTTTAAACTTTATCTAATTTAACTTTATTTAACCAATTTCTAGAAAGTTGCATGTAGATCATTTTTCGAAAAATAAGGCCATAAATAAGTTTCACTTCTTACGTGTGTACACTAGTACACGCACACATTTTTTTTTTTTAGCGTCCCCATTTTATCATCTACTTTAAGACCACTATAGCGAGAGCTCAGTCGGTATCTAAGAGTCCTCTTAGATAAACATACATATCGCCCCTAAACTTCTACACAGTGCCCCCCATTTTTGAAGTGAAACTTCCTTATCGGCGTTGGAAAAAAATTTACCGTCACGTTTTTCGGTTACGCGTCACATTTTTTTTCTGGGTCTCTTACCGCCCCCCTTTAGGCCTGCAGCGCCCACAAGGGGGCGTTATCGCCCACTTTGGGAAAGGCTGGTCTAGAGGGAACATATCGGCGTAGCCGGGCGAGTAGGTGTGCTCACGGGGCTCAAAGCTGATGACGTTGCTAACAAGAACCCTAGCAAGAGCTGTGCTTCGCAGAATCTATCACCGGATCGGAAACGCGACCCACTGAGAAGATACGGCGAGAAACTCAGTGGGCTGTGTCTGTGGGTTAATTTACTCGCCGAGCCCTTCGTCGCAAGCGACCGGTACGATGGCCGATGCTTGTGGTACCTAAAAGCACCGTTAGTTGATCGGGAGGATCCGTAATGACGTGTAATAAACTCGTGACCGTGGTGTCGACTGGGACACACGAGCTCATAGGCCGTCATCTGAGAGACTTTTCTAACTTAAGCCGTAGTAAGAGCAAGTTTTAAAAGTCGTCGTGGCCTAAAGGATAGGACACCGATGTTCGAATCCCAGGCGGGTACCAATTTTTCTAATGAAATACGTACTCGACAAATGTTCACGATTGACTTCCACGGTGAAGGAATAACATCATGTAATAAAAAACAAACCCGCAAAATTATAATTTGCGTAATTGCTGGTGGGAGGACCTCTTGTGAGTCCGCGCGGGTAGGCACCACCACCCTGCCTATTTCTGCCGTGAAACAGTAATACGTTTCGGTTTGAAGGGTGGGGCAGCCGTTGTTACTATACTGAGACCTTAGAACTTATATCTCAAGGCGGGTGGCGTATTTACGTTGTAGATGTCTATGGGCTCCAGGAACCACTTAAAATCAGGTGGGCTGTGAGCTCATCTACCCATGCAATAAAAAAAGCTAAGCATATTGGTATGCAATCGCTACTAGATATCTTTTTAGCCACTGGTCATTTAAATACTGCCAATGTAGTTTGCTATTGCGCAACTTGTGATCGGGTTTTTAAAGCAAAATTCCCAGCCACATAAAGACGCTTATCATGACGGGGGCGGAACCCCGGGCTCTGCAGTGGGATGAAATCAAGGGCGGATTCAACTTTGGCGCCAGGAGGGGGTCACATAGTCAAATTTTCGATGCGCTCGTTCCCAAACGCTTGCCATCATACAAAGTTATTAAATTAATTAAATATTGAAGGTATGTAGTTACATAAAATCTGTATAGTGACAAAATATATAAATAAAATCATTATGTTCAATTAGTGGTTCACCTAAGTCCTAGAACCAGCTCAGGAGGGGGGGCATGACCCCATGACCCCCCCCTGGATCCGCCGTTGGATGAAATCCATATTCCTTACCATGCTTCAAACTATTTCAATACCGAATTGCGTCACAATCGGTTGCGTGCTCTTGACGTGAAAACATAACAGATTTCGTATATAAGGTGCATTGTAATGCATTATTGCTGTTCAACTCAAAACAACAAATCGAAGATCTCAATCAGGTTACAGTGCAAATAACACTCGGTACATCAATGTTAGAGGTCTTTATTTTCATGTTGGAACGTCATTCTCAAAATGTACATGATAATTATGTAAAAGGTAAAAGTGTACTTTTATTTACGTAATTAATTTCGTTAATTTATATTATTTTTGTATTATTTGGTGGTAATGAACGTACTACTTACTTAGTATATCAGAGGAAGTGTGAAAGTAGCCCCGGTAATTAACAAACTAAAGAGCGGACGGTTAGCGTGGTATGGACATGTGATGCGTAGAGAGGAGATGCATGTGACTAGGAGATGTATGGAAATGGTAGTGCAAGGTAGAGGGGGAAGAGGTCGACCGAAGAAGACATGGATGGAGTGTGTGAATGACGATATGAGAGAGAGAGAGGAGTGAGTGTTGGTATGACGGCTGATAGAAGAGAATGGAATAGAAAAATTCGCTGTGTCGACCCGCGCTGGGGCTCGTGATAAATAAAACACTCACCGAAGTACAAATTAAAACTCTATTAAGCACTTAGAACACTTTACAATTCGCAATTCGCTTCTGCTTCGCTTCAGGTGATCAGATTGCTGTTTCGCTTCGAATAGAACCGATTACGAACTGCCTTCATGCTTTTTTTTCCTTTTTCCTACTTATGCTGATAGCCTTGAGAGGCTATTTCAGCTTTACGCTAGCGTGTAGGTGAGTTCACGGGGCTCAAGCTGGGAGTGTTGCTAACACTGGCTCTGGCAAGAGCAGTGTTTCGCAGAATCTACCACCGGACCGGAAACGCGATCCACTGAGAAGATCCGGCGAGAAACTCAGTGGGCTGAACCTTCATTTCATCTCCATAACGCTTTTATAGTTGACACAACAAGTCTACAGTTATCGAGAACATTCAGGATAGGGCGAGTCGTTTCTATATGTGTTTCCGCTATTTGATAATAGATGGCGTTACACTTCTCGAGCGATCCATTATATCGACGTCCGATCAACTAGACAATTCGAACACGCGTCAAGGAACGGTGACGATACAATACTACTTTTGTCTAATAACAATAGGATAAACAAAATGGTTGTTTTCTTTTCCCGCCGTCATTTTCTCCTCCTCCTTGCATCGTGTTCCTCAGTGCTGAGGGTCGTGACCTTTACGGAGCACGTGCTTGGACTATGTGGACTATGAAAGGACTTCATTATTTCCTGTCCTCTGAGCAGTGGATAGCGACATTAATGCTGGAGTCCAATGTCGTCTTAATTTGTCGTCTTTCCTTCCAATTGCCGGTGATGAGTAGTTTTGCAAGATTTTTTTTGCCCTTTTTCCTCACAACTTTACACAGAAGTAAGTTTAAGTTTAAGTCGTCGTGGCCTAAGCGATAAGACGTCCGGTGCATTCGTGTTGAGCGATGCACCGGTGTTCGAATCCCAGGCGGGTACCAATTTTTCTAATGAAATACGTACTCAACAAATGTTCACGATTGACTTCCACGGTGAAGGAATAAATAAGTAATAAAAATCAAACCCGCAAAATTATAATTTGCGTAATTATTGGTGGTAGGACCTCTTGTGAGTCCGCGCGGATAGGTACCACCACCCTGCCTATTTCTGCCGTGAAGCAGTAACGCGTTTCGGTTTGAAGGGTGGGGCAGCCGTTGTAATTATACTGAGACCCTTAGAACTTATATCTCAAGGTGGGTGGCGCGTTTACATTGTAGATGTCAATGGGCTCTAGTAACCACTTAACACCAGGTGGGCTGTGAGCTCGTCCACCCATCTAAGCAATAAAAAAATGTTTAATTTCGAACAATATTAAGATAATCTTACAAGACTCAAACGTAGGTTGCATTACCAATTAATTCCGCCATGTTTGAACATTTAAAAATTAAATTTAATCTCAGTACAAACGCACACGTGTCAAGGCCTGATGACGACACAATAATTCTATAACTTCGCTCTAAAATTTTTACCGGTATCAACGGGGTATATAAAATATATATAATTAAAATCTTATATTCAACTTGCTATTGACGTGATATTTCACGAAAGGTTTTTCCATAGAATTTTCATTCGAATCAAATACATGGATTAAAGACGACATAATTATATTAAACTCTTCTAGAATCTTCGAACTAATAAACGCTAATGGATAAATAATAATAACTAATAATAAACGCACGCAAAATGTACTGACTGCCCGATTTATATACACTGTTCTCGTAAAGAAAAAACATTCTCAAACCAGTTTTTATTTGCTCCAATAATCTTTGCTCAACCTTATATATGTTGTGCGACAGACTATCGCCGCATTACTAGACGATTTGTTAACTGTAACACCGAAAAAATGAGGGTAAGTTTACACTGATTTGGAAGACGTGGTTTCCGGACGATAACTTAAGTTGACGGATAGATGTGGAAAGAATCAAGTTGTGTACTTTATTTATTGGTTAAGTGTAAAGTGGTTAGAGAAGTAACTTCATGTAGAGATCTTAAAGGTTAATTCAGGCGCTATTCTGGCTTCTACTTGGTTGGGAGATGAGTTCAGTGTGAGGGTTTGCTAACACTGGCCCTAGCAAGAGCTGTGCTTCGCTGAATCTGCCACCGGATCGGAATTGCGACCCGCTAAGGAGATCCGCCGAGAAACTCAGTGGGCTGTATGTGGTTACTGGGATATTACTGGTGGTAGGACCTCTTGTGAGTCCGCGCGGGTAGGCATCACCCTGCCTATTTCTACCGTGAAGCAGCAAAGCGTTTCGGTTTGAAGGGTGGGGCAGCCGTTGTAACTATACGTGAGACCTTACAACTTATATCTCGTAGTGGGTGGCACATTTACGTCGTAGATGTCTATGGGCTTCAGTAACCACTTAAGACCAGGTGGTCTGTGAGCTCATCCAACCACATAGCAATTTAAAAAAAACCTGGGTTAAGTTGCACGTTGAATTCTTAGTCGCATAGTCTTTGAGTTATCCATAATAATGTGCAATCAATTTGGCTCCATTGACAATATTCTTTTATTTTATTTTCACGAAGACTGTTTTGTTATGTTACAGTTAATATGCTTTTGGTGTCTGTTCGTAACGACCGTAGCGGCCCAGGCGGACTTCTATGAGCCTCAGACTTTCAAGCAAAATGTGAGTAGAGCTAGAGATCCAGTTTTGGCTGGTCCATTTGACACACACGAGGTCAAAACATGGCTTCTACTGTTTGTACCGGTCTTCAAGTTGGAATGCGAGAGTGTTACGCGGTAAAAATGGGTTGGGTGGTGGCCATTAAATGCTTTGAGAACTCTGCCGCCTATTCTCTGGTGAATTACTTAGTCGCTCATAAAAACCTGGGAAGAGATGAGAGGCTGTTTCTTCAAGGCTGACCACATAGTGGTAACTTAGTCCTATTATTTGTTCCGCGGATACAGGGTGTTTCAATTTGTACATCTAAATTGAAGAAGTTAAATTTCCTTATTGCAACAATCGGGTGGTCGAGCTCACGGACCACATGGTTTTAATTAGGCACCGGAGCCCATGGACATCGACAATGGTAATTCTACCAGTGCCGGATTGAGCAAGCGCGGGGCCCGTAGCAAATTATTTTAAAGAGCCCTTGATCTACTATGGGTTCTTAAGTATAAAGTGGTAAAAAAACAAATCAATAGTCTATACGTTTATTTGCCATCTATAGGTTACAATTTTGTGGGTATTTAGTAAATTACTATAGGGCGCTGTTAAGCTCTGACAAGTACAAAAAGCCGGAGATGAGATTTTCTGGCTATATAGAATAATTTTACTACACAAATTACTTTTTTTAATACATATTTCAAATTTGATATTTAATGCAAAGTATATTATCTTTTTAGGAATAGCTAATGTTATATTTTATCAATGGTGTACTTTAAATAATGTTTATGTTTTATATTTATTTATTTGTTTCTTTTATTATTTTTTAAACTTCTACAAAGTAACTTTTCTAGATTTCACTGATTGAAATTCTACACGTTTATACAAACAACTTTTTCTTAATAAGTCACTCAAAAAATTAAGCTCGGGCAGAGATGAGTAGGTTTAAATATGCAGGGCCCCCGTTCGCGCGGGGCCCGTAGCAATTGCTACTCTTGCTACATGGTTAATTCGGCACTGAATTCCACCCATGTAGAGGCATAACGTCTAAATCCCATTTTTAGTTCACGGCAGAAATAGGCATACGTTATTATAATAATTGTTCCACCATTCATGCAATGTTGTGTGCTGACTACATCTCTTTCTCTCTCTCTCTCTCCTCTCTCTCTCTGGTCCTGTTGATGGAGCAACCTAGAGCCGTCGTCACCCCAACCATGTCTTGTCAGATCCTCGGGTTCCGGTGCTTTTAGTCCCTTTAAACACCGACTATTCAAGCAAACGAAGTGACGCCTGCCGGTCCGTGAACAACTAGGATAGCCCTTAACAGCCATTAGGTAGGAAAACAATAATGATGTGGCTTTTGTACCCATCAATCGCTGGGCATACAACCTGGTCGCTATGTGGTCTTTTGTTATCATACATACATTTTTACTGGTGGTAGGACCTCTTGTGAGTCCGCGCGGGTAGGTAACACCGCCCTGCCTATTTCTGCCGTGAAGCAGAAATGCGTTTCGGTTTGAAGGGCGGGGCAGCCGTTGTAACTATTCTGATAGCTTAGAACTTATATCTCAAGGTGGGTGGCGCATTTATGTTGTAGATGTCTATGGGCTCCAGTAACCACTTAACACCAGGTGGGCTGTGAGCTCGTCCACCCATCTAAGCAATAAAAAATAATAAAAATACGTAATATATAGCTGATACAGCAAACTAACCTACTAGAATTTTTTTTTGAAATCATTAACTTTGGTGATGTCCACGGGCAGCACGCACATCCAAGCTACTCGGTTTTTTTCAAACAAATGTTTATAGTCTGTTCTCAAAGTACCAGGAACGCATAACAAGGTAAGTGGTGTGTGACAGGTCGCCGGGCCCGCGCTTTTCCGGCCGGCGCATCGTCCTTGGGCAACCATCTCAAATCGAGTAAGATCTGACGCCTCATATTAACCCGTAAAATGAGTTTGAAAACAAAAATACTTGCATGGCGATAAATGTTGCAAAACGAATTTAGAAAGAGACGATCGACTGATCTCGACTTCGTAGAGCGTTGTCTCTGTTGCACTCTCGACAGCGACTATTAGAAAAGGTCCCGTAGGCAGTGTGCGACAGAGACAGCGCTCTACGAAACCGAAATTGTCTTCCGTCTCCGTCTCTTTCCCACGTGTAATATTTATCGCCGGCTTTTACGTATTTTATTAGTATCTATCTATTCAAGTAATTTTATTGGGTGTTTCAGAGACATTTAACTAAGTAACTATATATTTTATCTAATCTAGAAAGTGTAAATTAGAAATGTGTCAATGGAAATGCTACATTTTAGTGTTGTGGATAAATTTCATTAATAAATTAGTGTTTTTAAAATTATTAAATTGCCTTAAATAAGAAATGTTATTTTTTGAATCCGCAACGTAAGGATTTTTGACCGAACTCCGTGACTCTTTGAATTCATTCCGTCCTAGTACTAAAATTTAAAAACTCTACAAAATTAATATTTTTATTTATTTTTTTACTTTAAAATTATATAAAGATTATTTATTAAATTAAAATTAAATTAAAATACGGTTGTTTGGAAGAGATCGCTTTTAGCGATAAAACCGCCTATTGTACTAATTGACTGTTTTTTGTTAATGTTATGATTTGGTGTGCAATAAAGTATATTTCTCTTACTCTCTCTAAAATTAATAATTGATAAAAAATAATTAGAGGCAACCGATTTATGTCTCAAAATCTTTTCACGGACGTCCCAAGGGCTCAAGGTCACCTCAAAATTGCAAACAAAAGCGCCTCACGTTATAGTAATAAATTATTTTTTCCGCCTTTCTAGCTTGACCGCTACCAGAAAAGCCTGTTCACTCCAGCAGAAGATGTTACTCCTCAGGGTAGCTACATGCAGGCGTGGAGGCCTGGGCCCTCTGGTAAGAATATTGAGGAATCAAGATTCCTTAACACGTCCCATCCAAGTTTAGTAGAAGGAAACTTTTTTTTTTTTTTTTTATCGAAGTTCAATCTAAATGAGGTCGATTTAAAAAATTTCGTCAAAGTTTTTGTGATTCTTCACCTATTTTTCTAAATTCCCTAATTTTTAACGTCCTAGTACATACACTCCAACGCATACCCCGTTAACTTGCCCATTTTTGCCCACATTACTAGTGGTAGGGCGTCATGTAAGTCCGCACGGGTAGGTACCACACCCTGCCTATTTCTGCCGTGAAGCAATAATGCGGTTTGAAGGGTAAGGCAGCTGTTGCACCGCAAAAAGCTGAGATTTAGAACTCATGTTTCAAGATCGGTGGCGACGTATCAGTTGTTGATGTCTATGGGTTCCTTTGACCACCAGGTAGATCCTGAGCTCGTCCCACCAATTCTAATGAGCCGTAATCCCGACTGCCTATGTATATTTTCTTTAAAAAAACATTGTCCTTTTCAATGTAACTTTAGTATTTTTCTTCTTCAATTACAATTCTCTCAATTTTTTTTTAATGCCCTTGTAGGCAGACGAGCATACGGCCCACCTGATGGTGAGTGGTTACCGTCGCCCATGGACTACAGCAATGCCAGGGGCAGAGCCAAGCTGTCTACTGGTCTAGATAAAGTACTAGGACATTATGAATTCAAAGAGATCTCACTTTGAAGTCGCTGCGTACCGCTTAATACTCTCCACCAGCCTCGTTTGAAGAAGGACATGTCATAGCGCTCAATAGTCATGGCGCAGACGTGGGAAAATCAGGACTGAATCACTTTGTTAACTATTTTTATGTCTCATAGATCACAACTCCGTCGCATCAGTACCTGCACCAATTTTACCAAAGCCAGAACCCTGGAAAGCGCCTTATCCATCGAAGGAGAAACAGGCAGCGATATTGCACCACAAGCAAGCACTTACTTCAGGCAAGAGAACTCATAATAATGTTACGCGCTGGTGTTGGGGATAAATAGAAATTCTACTGGTGGTATGACCTCTTGAGAGTCCGCGCGGGTAGGTACCACCGCCTTACCTATTTTTGTCGTGAAGCAGTAACGTGTTTCGGTCTGAAGGGTAGGGCAGCCGTTGTAACTATACTGAGATCTTAGAACTTATATCTCAAGGTAGGTGGCGCATTTACGTTGTAGATGTCTATGGGGTTTGGTATCCACTTAACACCAGGTGGGCTGAGCTCGTCCACCCATCTATGAAAAAAAAAAACACGTGTCGCACTCGGGGACTGCCGTGTTAAAGCTATTGCATATCATTTCTTATCAACTTATGCAATTATAATTAGACAATAATAATTTAATATTAAAACAATAATAAAATATGTAAGACCACGTTATATTTATAAACATTAACAAAGGCAAAGCATTGAATGTCCTCTTCACACTCATAAGCTAGACCACGCGAGAGAGAGATGGGCAGACTTTTCATGATGCGCATGCAGTACGACGTCACGTCCCGCGCTTATTCAACAACACTACACAAGCGCAACGTGCGAATGTGTTGAACGCGAGCTACATGGTAGGCGGAGTGGGGGGTGTTAGGTTTAATTTTCGTTACGGAATTTCTTGATTCGGTCGCGCACTCAAAGCCCGCGATAAAAGCTATCCAATAGCTTAAATCTTCTTTTTATTCGCAGAGGGCAGTTTCCGGTTCGAATACGCTTCAGACAACGGCTTGGCGGCCGGAGAGGTCATAGAACCGGATGGCTCCAGAGTCGGGGCCTATCAGTACAAGGACCCCAATGGACAAGTGGTGAAACTGAAGTACAGAGCCGGCAAGGAAGGCTTCCAAGTGAGATCTCTTTGAATTCATAATGTCCTAGTACTCTTATCTAGACTAGTAGACAGCTTGGAGGCTTGTGGAGAGTACTTAACGGTAGGCAGAAGGCTTCCAAGTGAGATCTCTTTGAATTAATTATGTCCTAGTCCTTTATTTAGTAATTTATCTAAACTAGTACGTAGACAGCATGGCTCTCTCTCTACCTCTGGGATTGTTATTTTTCATTCTACACTCCTTCTCTATATTCTCTATAAGTGTGGGTAATTTCATACTCCTCCGTCCACGCAATTTTCGTAAAAAGGGTTACAAAGTTTTTGCTTTACGTATTAATACATAGATTACCATAATATTATTATTTTTCTATAAAAATATTTCTGCACTGCTTTCATTTCACACTGAACGAAGTAAAAGAAAAGGTCGGAAAAGACCTCTAAATATAAGCATATATTATCTACAATCCCCCGGATTCTCTCAGTGCTTTTTCAATAAATAATCAAGTGACGATAAATAGGATGTTATGTGAAAATAATTTCAATAATCTATGTATATAATAAAAATGAATTGCTGTTCGTTAGTCTCGCTAAAACTCGAGAACGGCGGGATCGATTTGGCTAATTTTGGTCTTGAATTATAAGGTGTCATAAATAAATAAATAATGCTCGGAATGAAATAAAAATGAAATAATTTTTTCCTTTGATATGTTCCCCATCGGACGGATCCTTTTGTTTGCTTTAAGTTTGTTTTAGACAAAAGTTTAGGTCTTTTATTTATCGTTTAAGGCACTACGAAGTCTGCCGGGTCAGCTAGTTATAAATAATTGTTCATTGTTGTCTTTGTTAGATTCTGGAGGGCAGTCATCTCCCGAAGAGTCCAGAGCCAGTAGCTCCTCACACTCCAGGTAATTGAAATGAATATATATACTTTTTTTTTATTGCCTTGATGGGTGGACGAGCTCACAGCCCACCTGGTGTTAAGTGGTTACTGGAGCCCATAGACATCTACAACGTAAATGCGCCACCCACCTTGAGATACCTAGGCGGCACTGAAAATTTCGGGAATTAACGAAGTGACACAACATTACTATTTAAAAATGTATTTATTGCTTTTCGAAGTATTCTCCGCGAAATTTGACACATTTTTCCATACGATGGAACCAATCATTGAAGCAACCATTCCATTCGGAAGTTGGCGTCTCCAAAATGGCCGTTTTGTAGGCGTCCACAGCTTCTTTAGGTGATGAAAATCTCTGTCCACGCAATTTATTCTTTATTTTAGGGAAAGTATAGAAATCATTAGGGCTTAGGTCGGGGCTGTACGGCGGATGGTCTAATAATTCTATGTTTTCTTGCTCTAAAAACTCTTTTGTTCTGTGCGCGGTGTGAGAACTCACATTGTGATAGAGGATGATGCGGCGGTTGCAGTTCTCTTTACGGAGTTCAGAAACGACCTGTGGCAAACAAATGCTAGCATACCATTCTGCATTGACCGTTCTTTGTCCCTCAAGGGGAATAGTCGTAACATGGCCGGTTTTGGAGACAAACGTGGCCACAATTTTTTTTGCTACACTCCGTGAACGAACAATTTTTGTTAGCTTTAACTCATTTTCGAACACCCAAACTCGTGACTGGTTTTTTGTTTCGGGTTCATACGCATATATCCAGGATTCGTCACCTGATACAATGTTGTATACATCATTTGAGGATCCTGCGTGGAATCTTTCGAGAGTTCTGACGCACCAAGTAACGCGAGCCGCTTTTTGCTCTTCACAGAGCGAATGCGGTATCCATCGGGAAAACAACTTTTTTACACCTAATTGTTCATGCAAGATTATTTGTATTTGACTCATGCCAATGTCTAAAGTTGCCTGAATTTCGCGGTATGTCACATGTCGATCTTCCTCAATCAGCTTACGCACAGCATCAACGTTTTCTTGGGTGACTGCAGTTTTTGGACGACCTTGACGGGGATCATCACTGAGCTTGACACGTCCACGTTGAAACTCAGCAAACCAGCGATAAATTGTGGTTTTGGATGGGGCTTCATCACCAAATGCAGAAATCATCCGGTCAACACACTGTTTTTGTGTTAAACCACTTCGAAAGTCATAATAAATCATCGCTCTTGAATTTTCTCGAGTCAATTCCATTTTCTTAACGACTAAACAAGTTTGACAAAACCTCGTGACAAGACCGAGAATCTTTTTTTAAATAAATAAATGGTATTCGATTTTTAAAACCAAGGAGTTTTCAATTAAAAAGATTTTAATATGACAGGAACAGTGGAAATATTCCATTCCCGATACTTTTAGTGCAGCCCTCGTATAAGTTCTAAGGTATCTCAGTATAGTTACGACGGCTGCCCCACCCTTCAAACCGAAACGCATTACTGCTTCACGGCAGAAATAGGCAGGAAAATAAAAAAAAAAGATTTTGTCTCAAACAGTCAGTAAAGAATATAAAATATGGATCTGCTCTTCTAGACAATTATTACCAGCAAGCTTATGCTCAACAACGCGAGCAGTACCAGCTGCAGCAGCAGTACAACCAGCAGAGACCTGAGCCCCAGAACAGCTGGAGACAGGATCAGGTAAGCTGCTTCCGAGATCAAAGACGGCAAAATCCCTTACACACCTACCAGGAGTGCATAACGTACTAAGAGCACTTTTTTAACTAAAATTCTCTAATAGAATTATCGCCTTATTCAAATCTTTACGGTTTACCAGAGTACGGTCTCTTCCCATTTTTTTAAGTAGGGCAATTGTCTTTTTGGGACGCCATTGTTGCAAGAGTTTTATTGCGTTATCAAATACATTATGTTCTGTTAAATGATAAATAATAAGATAAAGAAAAGCAGAGTTTCTATGGGCCAACGGTCATTGATTGAAAACAAAAATCATTAATTTATACGGAACTAATTTAAATTTTTCATAATTTATCACTGTCGTCTTTTTTTTATAATTAACTGAAAATTTTCAAAGTGCTTGATAAAGTCAATGGCATAAAGAAAGTGAAGTCGTTGCTTCAAAAAAATTAAACTGACTTATGACATAGCACACCTTTCATTTTATCAATGTCACTCGCTAATTCAACAAATAATTACAATTTTTCCTACGAACTAATCTCTGAAAACACGTTCGGATTATTGTAAGCCGTATTAATAGATAAGTCTCAACTTTATTTAAGACTTAACCATTTTAATGCTTTGACTTAAATTGATAATTTTAATTAATTGAATAAATGTTGAGGTACTACTGTTAAGTAGTCGTTTTATTTTCCAACTGGAAAGGTACAAGTGTCGTACTACACAGCCTGATCTTTTATATATTTTATATGAAAAATGATGAGGGGTGAAAGACTATTTGGTTTAAGCGACATTTATCTTTAAAATTATATGTCCGTTTTATTTGGTATTAACATCAACAGTTCGATGTTTTTAACTGAACGTCAATTATGTTTACCCAATTGAAATAGCCGAAGAAGTATATTTTGTTATGATATTTTTCCTCAAAATTTTAAACTTTAACTCTCCTATAAAATTACAAAAATGTCGTTTAAACCAAATTGTCTTTCACCCCTCGACATGAAAGGAATTTATATTAATGGTGGCAGTTACCATCAAATGGCCCTCAAACTCGTTTACCCAGACTGACAATTGTTATTGACAAATGCCACTGCTACAATTTGACTAAAACATAGCGTTTCGAAGTACCAGGCGAGCATAAGCGCAGAGAGCTGTCATTGAATTTATTTTCCATCGTAACGATATCATCTCATGTGTTGTAATCAAGCAAATGTGTGTCGTATGACTTCAAATTCAGGGTTACGAAGGCTCTCAGCGACCTGGAGGCGGTCAGTACCTCGCCCAGAATTGGCGGCCGCAGGATCTGAACGAAGACGACGGTCAGGTAACGGAGTAGATTTATTAGCCAGCCTGGTTACCTCACAAAACTGTCATCATTCTCTTGCCCTTCTCCCAATCACGTGGGGTCGAGGCAACTACTGGTGGTAGGACCTCTTGTGAATCCGCGCGGGTAGGTACCCCCACCCTGCCTATTTCTGCCGTGAAGCAGTAATGCGTTTCGGTTTGAAGGGTGGGGCAGCCGTTGTAACTATACCTGAGACTTTAGAACTTATATCTCAAGGTGGGTGGCCGCATTTGCGTTGTAGTTCTCTATGGGCTCCAGTAACCACTTAACATCAGGTGGGCTGTGAGCTCGTCCACCCTTCTAAGCAATAAAAAAAACAAAAAAAACTGTAATATTAGTATAGATTATTTTTTTAGTATCGAGATAACGAGGTCGAGCAGAGAGGTCCCCACAGCTTCGGTGAGGGCTACGCATTCGCCTTCAAAGGATGAGTTAATGGACGCGAAGGACCACCAAAATACATAATATAAAGTTTTGTAAATTAATTTAAGCTTCTAATTGTTCGTATTAGGATTGTTTAATAAAATATTTTAAAGTTAATATCGTATTTATTTTGTAATATATGTAAACACGTTGCCGTAGCGCATAGCCCAACATGGAAAGAAGTTTCTCGACTATGGTCTAAATTGCGCTATGCTATTTTTTAAGATAAATTTCGCACTTTTTTTCCCCCTACCTATTCTAGTAACCTTGAGGGGTTATACTTAGTAAAACACGCAGAATTAGTCTTACGGGACTCTAACCTGACGACGTTGCTAACATTAACCCTATCAAGAGTCGCGCTTCGCAGAATCTATCACCGGATCGGAAACGCGACCCGCTGAGAAGATACGGCGAGAAACTCAATGGGCTGTGTCTGAGGGTTAATTTACTCGCCGAGCCCTTCGTCGCAAGCGACGGTTTCGACGAGGACGGTGACTGGTGCTTGAGGTACCTAAGCGCACCGTTAGTGGGTCGGGAGGATTTTAAATTACGTGAGGATTCCGAAGGATAACATTTGGATTGTCCATCTACATCGAATAACATTACCTGCTCTTTGAATGATTTTTTTGTAAAAATATTACTTGCGCATTAGGAGGAGTTTCTGAAGTCGTCGTGGCCTAAAGGATAAGACGTCCGGTGCATTCGTATGTAGCGATGCAACGGTGGTCGAATCCCGCAGGCGGGAACCAATGTTTCTAATGAAATACGTACTTATCAATTGTTCACGATTGACTTCCACGGCGAAGGAATAACATCATGTAATAAAAATCTAACCCGCAAAATTATAATTTGCGTAATTACTGGTGGTAGGACCTCTTGTGAGTCCGCACGGGTAGGTACCACCGCCCCGCCTATTTCTGCCGTGAAGCAGTAATGCGTTTCGGCTTGAAGAGTGGGGCAGCCGTTGTAACTATACATGAGACCTTAGAACTTGTATCTCAAGGTGGGTGGCGCATTTACGTTGTGGATGTCTATGGGCTCCAGTAACCACTTAACACCAGGTGGGCTGTGAGCTTGTCCATCCATCTAAGCAATAAAAAATAAAATAAAAACCTACTCTTTGACAGATTTTTTTGTACAAAAATTACTTGCGCATTTGGAAGAGTTTAAGATCCATTTGGCCTTAAGTGGTTACTGGAGCTCATAGGCATTAATAGCGTAAATACACCGTCTACCTTCAGACATGAGTTCTAAGTCATAGTTTTCTAGTACAATATCTTAACCAGCCTTCAAACCGAAACCCATTACTGCTTCACGGCAGAAATAGGCAGGGTGGTGGTACCTACCCGTACGGACTCACAAGAGGTCCTACCACCAGTAAAAAAAAAGGTCGACCGTAGAAGACGTGGATGGAGTGTGTGAATGACGATATGAGTGAGAGAGGAGTGAGTGTTGAGATGACGGCTGATAGAAGAGAATGGAAGAGAAAAATTCGCTGTTCCGAACCCACCTAGTGGGATAAGGTGGAGAAAAAGAAGAAGAATGCTGTTGTCCATTCTCCGCTTTGTCCCTTAATCGCCTACGATGCCCGGGAATAGGGAGAGGAGGTTATCTAAGGCCAAAATTATTGTTCATTTTTGCTAAAATCTTTGTACAAGCAGTTAATATTGTTACGCGCTGGGGTACGGGATAAATAAAATTCCACCAAAGTACAACTAAAAACTGTATTCAGCACTTAGAACACTTCATAAACAATTTAAAACACTCAATTCGTTTCTTCCGCTTCGCTTCAGGTGATCCGTTCGCTGTTTCGCTTCGAGTAGAACCGATTACTGACTGACTGCGTGCCATCTCTGCAACGCTTTTATAGCCGATACCTCATCCATAGAATTATCGAGAATATTCCACACATCTCTAGTAGTAGTTTCCGGTATCTGACAATAGATGGCGCTGTACTTTTCGAGCGTTTTAATTCCTTCGATATTCGTTCCACTATTCGGCGCTAGATGGCGTTACTCTTACCGGCGTAACAATATATTTCATATCGGAGCTTACTCTGATGAATCATTTCTTTCCAGTCTTTGTGGTATCCGACGTATTTTACACTATGGTCGTCACAATAATGTTAAGGATAACAGAGATTTAATGGAATGAATGCAAGATTAATCTTAGCGTGACGAAGCCAGATGGATATGAATGCTCCCAACTCTTTAGTGTCGTTATAATCGTAACAGACTAAAATACTCGCAGATGTGTGTATAAACTTTACTGGTGGTAGGACCTCTTGTGAGTCCGCACGGGTAGGTACCACCACGCTGCCTATTTCTGCCGTGAAGCAGTAATGCGTTTCGGGTTGAAGGGTGGGACAGTCAGTGTACTAAAAACTGAAACCTTAAACGACACTACTGTAGACAGAGTCCCCTGCAGCTTTTTTTATTATAATTTTTTTAATGCTTAAATGCTCACAGCCCACCTGGTGTTAAGTGGTTACTAGAGCCCATAGAAATCTACAATGTAAATGCACCAACCACCTTGAGATATAAGTTCTAAGGTTTCAGTATAGTTACAGCGGTTACCCAACCTTGAAACCGAATCGCATTACTGCTTCACGGCAGAAATAGGCAGGGCGGTGGCACCTACCCGTGCGGACTCACAAGAAGTCCTACCACCAGTAATTACGCAAATTATAATTTTGCGAGTTTGGTTTTTATTACACGATGCTATTCCTTCGCCGTGGAAGTCAATCGTGAACATTTCTGTACTGATCTCGAGCTTTTTTAGTACCGTCTTATCTATTTCTAGTCTGTGAAAGCTCGTGAATCGATTAACCATCGTGTTCATCAGCCGTATAACCCTCGCCTGTGGCGGACACATTCAATTTTATACGTCTCCTACGACAAATAGATGAACTCCATCGAAAAAAATTGTATGATCCTAATTGGTTTGTGAACATCTTGGTTTGCGATCGGAATGATATATATCGATTGAATGCCTAATTTTTTTATTTTTTTATTTATTGCTTCGATAGTTGGACGAGCTCATAGCCCACCTGGTGCTAAGTGGTTACTGGAGCCCATAGACATACACAACGTAACTGCGCCATCCACCTTGACATATAAGTTCTAATGTCTCGAGTATAGTTACAACCGAAACGCATTACTGCTTCACGGCAGAAATAGGCAGGGTGGTGGTACCTACCCGCGCGGACTCACAAGAGGTCCTACCTCCAGTAAAGTGTTATTGTGTAAAGCCTAAAATAAAGTGTAAAGCCTAAATAGTTGTGTAAAGCCTAATTGTCGGATTTGGTTCGTGGATTGCGAAATACAGCTGATATGCTGGCTCTCATGTTTGTGGTGCCCATCTGTGAGCTTACTGAGGAATTAGGATTAGGAAGACAGGTAGAAAGTATTTGAATTGGATATTTCATTTGTCGCCCTTCGGAGAACCAGATCGCAGTCGGTTTTTTTTTATTGCCCTTGTAGGCAGACGAGCATACGGCCCACCTGATGGTGAGTGGTTACCGTCGCCCATGGACTTCAGCAACGCCAGGGGCAGAGCCAAGCCGCTGCCTACCGAGTTTTGTTAACTGGTTGTGTTGTTTATATAAAGGTTAATTTTCCAGGCCGGGGGCCGAACCTCTTACGAGGTCCCCTTGTCTTGTCTTTTACTGGTGGTAGGACCTCTTGTGAGTCCGCACGGGTAGGTACCACCACCCGTCCTATTTCTGCCGTGAAGCAGTAATGCGTTGCAGTTTGAAGGGTGGGGCAGCCGTTGTAACTATACTGAGACCTTAGAATATATATTTGAAGGTGGGTGGCGCATTTACGTTGTAGATGTCTATGGGCTCCAGTAACCACTTAACACCAGGTGGGCTGTGAACTAGTCCATCCATCTAAGCGAAAAAAAAAGTCGCTTATTTGATAATATTAAATGAAAGTTCACTGACGCCCCATCTGATAGGTTAGCAACGGGTCTTATGTGGTATAAGCCTCGCTACTCCGATAGCCGCTTAACATCAAGCGGGCTGTGAGCTTGTCTTTTTATATCTGCGCTAAATAAACTAACTATAAGAGCCATTTGGGGACACTTATAATCAAAAAGACCATTCATTAGTTTTGAGACATTAATCGTTAAAAATAAATAGATCGAGTACCAGGACATCAGAAATGGCACGTAGTAATATAATGATGTCGGGCCACGAAACGTGCGTGCCGAAGCGTCTCTGGATCGACGCCTTATTAAATAACTGACGGGTATGGAATACCGGTATCGCTAAATGCAGGGCGACCATGATTTTAGGTCAGATAGACTAGGATTTATACAAACAAGTGGTCCCCTAATAGTCGAAATTCGACTATAATTAATTGAAAATATAAGTTTGAACATTATTATGGTTCTATTGTCAACGACTTCTTTAATTACAGATTTCGCTAAGACAATACAAAAATATAGAAAAATTATATTAAAGGCGAACAATATTAATCTAATCTCAATTTGAACACAGACTTTAAACAATAAACAAAGAGTTTAAAAATATGTGTTGTGTCAAATACATGGTAGTGTGTGTAATCTTTTTTTAATTGATTTAATGTATTTTTATGCATAATTAAAAAAAAAAAACATTCTGCACTCCTTCTCTATATTCTCTATAAGTGTGGGAAATTTCATATTCCTTCGTCTGTGCAATTTTCGTTAAAAGGAGTATAAAGTATTTGCTTCACGTATTAATATATATAGATAGATCTTTACGAAAAAATCTTGAATTGTGTTCGAAATTCGACTTTAATTGAAGACGTCTCAGGATTTAGATTGGCTTCAGATATTAACATTCAAATTTTCGAGATTTTTCTACAAAGAAGAGACTGGAAAGACTAGAACTTTAAAGAATTATTTGGGATGATCCCGAAATCCATCTTCCCCATTATGCGACTCACCGACCCGGTTGTGCAGTAGTTAGCGCTCATAGTTGCTGGGTCGTGAGTTCGATTCCCAAATGAGCAAACATTTGTGATAAACAAGTGTGTTTGCTCTTGGTGCTAAGTTAACACATGGTGTTAAGTGGTTGCTGGAGCCCATAGACATCTACAACGTAAATGCCACCACCCAGCTTGAGATATGAGTTCTAAGCTCTCAGTGTGGTAACAACGGCTGCCCCATCCTTCAAAGTGAAACGCAGTGCTGCTTCGCGGCAGAAATTGGCAGGGTCTTGGTACCTACCCGTGCGGACTCACAAGACGTCCTACCACCAGTAAAATATCTCAGCGCAAGATCTGGTGAGTACTGTGGATAAGACAAAGCTGTCAACCCTAGCTCTTAAAGCTTAGAGACCTTCTGCTGTACCGTGTGAGGTTGAGAGTTGTCATGCAGAGGCAGTAGGAAAGAGCTATTAGCCAAGTCTGGCCCGAAATTTGGCGAGCTGATCCATCATTGTGTCCAGTTCCAAACAGTACAAACTTTTGGTCACACTACACAAAGATATAACCAAACATGAGGCACAAAGGAATCGGTTCTCTATTGCTATCGAGATAAAAGCGAAAGTCCTATAACAAAAACAAATATTGATATCCACAGAGCGAGTTCAAGCGATCTTCTCCTCTATGCCCCGGTATTAAGACGCATTACAGCGTGATATCACATTTCTATAAATGCAAGGGTCAAATTTCTTTAACAATGATATCGCGCGCCGTATAATGGTCTTCGATGTAGTCCAAGAGACTTTGATGATTATGAGTTTGCTAAATTACAAAAATTTCTGTTTTGAATACGCTTTTATTAGCTTCAGACGTATGTATGTTAGTATGTAACGGAATTTTTGAACATGGTTCTGACCCGGTCAGTTTCATGGTCGGATTAACTCGAATTTTGGCATAATTATTAAGGACCTATGACAATTTAACACTTAAAAAAAAAATTGAAATTCAACTAAAAAATGAAAAATAAATAATAGTTTAAAAAAACTAAAAAAATACGCTTTTTTTACTTAAATACGCTTTTTTTACTTACGTATTTTTTTTATTTTTTTTTTTTAAACTATTATTTATTTTTATTGAATCGGTGGTTTAGTTAGCATTACACCCGATCATTTACTGCGGCAACAGAAAATTTAGAATAGAAAATTTTAACCAAAAAAAATAAAACCGACTTCAGCAAAACAAAAGGAGAACACTATCAATGCACTCCGAGTTCATTAAATAAGCGCACCGTAGCTATCATAGAACACTAGATATTTGATATTAGCCTGAATCTCACTTATGATATTTTCAGGATAAGCTTGCATATATCATAACTAGCTGACCCGGCAAACATTGTTTTGCCATATATAAGATTTCTAGGGAATTTCTAGTGTAGAAAAAAAAAACTAACTTATTGTAAGTGTGTAAGGATGTGGTAAATGAGTGAAAGAGGTATGTAGTGCTGTGAACGATGAGGGAATATATAATAAAAATAACAAAACCTCATTCAACCACATAATACCCCATTATAACAAAAAAAAAAGTCCAAATAAAAAAAAATATGTTAGGGGTATGAAAAATAGATAGTAGCCGATTCTCAGGCTTACTGAATATGCATAAAAAATTTCATGAGAATCGGTCAAGCGGTTTCGGAGGAGTATGGGAACGAACATTGTGACACGAGAATTTTATATATTAGATATACTTTTGAAAGTCGTCGTGGCCTAAAGGATAAGACGTCCGGTGCATTCGTATCGAGCGATGCACCGGTGTTTGAATCCCGCAGGCGGGTACCAATTTTTGTAATGAAATTCGTGCTCAACAAATGTTCACGATTGACTTCCACGGTGAAAGAATAACATCGTGTAATAAAAATCAAACCCGCAAAATGATAATTTATGAATTTATTTGTATATAATGAGTCCGCGCGGGTAGGTACCACCAC
The DNA here is from genome assembly GCF_003987935.1 of Bombyx mandarina. Next base: position 104,094 of record NW_021011515.1, on the reverse strand, counting down.
CCTGCCTATTTCTGCCGTGAAGCAGTAATGCGTTTCGGTTTGAAGGGTGGAGCAGCCGTTGTAACTATACTGAGACCTTAGAACACATAGTTCAAAGTCGGTGGCGCATATATAATATGTAGGATTGGTAAGAACGGAACGTATGAAAAGAGTGTGGAACGCAGCGTTAAGATGTGAGTGAGAGAAAACGGAAAGTAAGGAAAAAGAGAATGACAGACAGAATGACAGAGAAATGGAAGATGGCGAAGACGGTTGAAAAATGAGCAATACGTAATAAAAGTGTTCATTGTTAATTATTATTCGAACAGAAGATTTTGGAACAGTTGAAGTTTTATTTTATGCGCTGCGATCCCTATTCTACATATATACCGCTTAATACCAGAAGAGATTTAGTGGTATCCTAAGCCCGCACACAGCCAAAACCGTCACCCGACTAAAACACACCGTATATATATATTTTTTTTTTATGATTGAAGGATTACTGGTGGCTCGGAGGCCTTTCCAGTTTCACCAGGACAGGTGGGCGAGCAAAGGCTCAGCCAGGAGGGGTGGGATTTGCTAACAGCTACCCGAGCGCCTCCGAAGGAGACCTAACAGCTCAAGAGCAGCTGCTTCGCGAATAAATCTACTACCGGATCGGAATCGCGACCCGCTGAGAAGATCCGGCGAGAAACTCAGCGAGCTGATTCATGGGTTAGGTTGCACGGCGAACTCTTTGTCGAGTTCGACGAGTACGGTTACCGAGGTTCCTAAGCCTGCTCCTAGTGTTAGAGCTGAAGGCGTCTAATGCAAAGGTTATTGGATCTGATGGATCCGTAAGGACGTGNAATAAATCTACTACCGGATCGGAATCGCGACCCGCTGAGAAGATCCGGCGAGAAACTCAGCGAGCTGATTCATGGGTTAGGTTGCACGGCGAACTCTTTGTCGAGTTCGACGAGTACGGTTACCGAGGTTCCTAAGCCTGCTCCTAGTGTTAGAGCTGAAGGCGTCTAATGCAAAGGTTATTGGATCTGATGGATCCGTAAGGACGTGGAACACCGTATATTACGAAATCAACATCTCCTAGACTGCTGAAGAAATAAATTGCGCGCTGAACAGAGGTCTGGGATATTTCATTATACCAAGGAATTTATCTACAATCTAATAATAATACATGAACGTAATCTAGTAGTATATTTTAATTGAACAGAAATTACATATCGACGGGTCATTTGGCTTAAGAGACATCTTGCTTAGCACGCGACATTTATCTTTGTAATTAAAGGTCCGTTTTGTTTGGTATCAGCATCATTATCATCATTCTCCTGCCTCTCCCAGTCACCTGGGTTCGGCGCATCATGCATGAACATTACTGTTGGTAGGACCTCATGTGAGACCGCACGGGTAGGTATCACCACTCCGTCTATTTCTGCCGTGAAGCAGTAATGCGTTTCGGCTTAAAGGGTGGGGAGACCTTACAACTTATATCTCAAATGGGTGGCGCATTTAAGTTGTAAATATCTATGGGCTCCAGTAACCACTTAACACCAGGTGGGCTGTGAGCTCGTCCGCCCATCTAAGCAATAAAAAAAAAAGTTATCTCCTTCCATACTCTTCTATCATATACCATTTCTTCGCTCACTCCTTTCGTATAGATATAGTCTTTCACGCAATCCATCCATTTCTTCTTAGGTCTACCTCTTCCTCTATATCCTTCCACACTCATAGTTAACACTCTCTTACACTTGCTATAGAATGCTGGTATGTTAGTCGCTGGAGAAGTTCCAGCTGAAGCTCGCTACTGGAGCATCTACGATTAACTATTGTTTTAGACGTTGCCAAATCGGAATCCATCTCCAATCCTCGATATCCTTTCTTCTTTTCTCGCTAAGATGTGTAAACCAGCTCTTTTTTATTTATGAATGAGAGATTACTGGTGGCCCAGAGACCTTTCCAGCTTCACCAGGACAGCTGCCCGAGCGCCTCCGAAGGAGTCCTAACGACTCAAGAGCAGCTGTTTCGCGAATGAATCTACCACCGGATCGGAATCGCGACCCGCTGAGAAGATCCGTCGAGAAACTCAGCGGGCTGATGCGTGGGTTAGGTTTTTTATTTATTTTTTATTGCTTAGATTGGTGGACGAGCTCACAGCCCACGTGGTGTTAAGTGGTTACTGGAGCCCATAGGCATGTTCTATACCTACCCGCGCGAACTCACAAAAGGTCCTACCACCAGTAATTACGCAAATTATAATTTTGCGGGTTTTGATTTTTATTACACGATGTTATTCCTTCACAGTGGAAGTCAATCGTGAACATTTGTTGAGTACGTATTTCATTAGAAAAGTTGGTACCCGCCTGCGGGATTCGAGCACCGGTGCATCGCTACATACGAATGCACCGGACGTCTTATCCTTTAGGCCACGTCTACTTGCACTAGCATTGCGCGTCTGGTGTTGAATGTTGAATTTGCGAGCCTGTGGACATCAACGCAAATGCCGTCATTCATTTTGATTCATAATTTCCAAAAGTCCCCGTTTTATAGTTTAGAACACGTAAAAGCGTTCTCCATCTCCCGTGTCGTATGCTTAGCCTACGAAGTCTTCAAGAAACAGTGCTGGATTTCGAAGTACCACAATGATGACCCGTTCATACTAATCGATTCTCTCACCGTTGCTAGGCGACAGCGGCGTGATTAATCTAAGCTAATAAAGATTTGTCTATACTAATATTATAAAGAGGAAAGATTTGTTTGTTTGTTTGTATTGAATAGGCTCCGAAACTACTGAACCCATTTGAAAAATTATTTCACTGTTTGGAAGCTACACTATTCCCGAGTGACATAGGCTAAAATCTTTTTTGAAAAAAATTAGGGATCCTTACTAAAACTCCAATAATGTAACCCAAGGTGTAGAAATTACCTAAAATATTCTTTACATCGCGTGCCCTTCAAAAACTATTGATGATAGAATAAAATAATGTACTACGACTTTGTAGAACACATTATTATTTACAAAAAGTGTCACGACAGCATATGTCTAACTATTGTAGTTATGCCGCAATAAGTGTTCTGTCAACTGGTGGTAGGGCCTCTTGTGAGTCTCAAGTATAGTTACAACGGCTGCCCCACCCTTCAAACCGAAACGCATTACTGCTTCACGGCAGAAATAGGCAGGGTGGTGGTATCTACCCGCGCGGACTCACAAAGGTCCTACCACCAATAAAGTCGAAAATGGCCTATAAACCGAATAACCTTAGACCCCTCAATGTGTACGCTTATCTTGATAATCTCGTAAGCGAGATTCTTGTGTTGTATGCATGATGGTTATCTCTATTGAGATTCTGTTGATAAACAAGAATTCTTTGAACTATACGTTTTGGAACGAAGTTCCTTATCGCGCGTTGTGAAAGGGGGCTAGACGGAAAAAATTCTTACGAAAAGTTGTCACGACACTTTTTAGATCCGTCATTCTGACCAATCAACGTGTAGGCGCTTATCGCGTGACATTGCTCGTATCCGATTGGTCCGCGTAATGAGTACAGTTTCTCGAGATAGCGTTTCAACAATAGTAATTTAGTTCATAGTATTGTTTTTTTCTTCTTCATAATGCCGTAATTTATTATTATAACTTAAAAAAAAAATTACAATTCCTTCACTAATTAATCGAAAGGAACTTCGTTCCATCCGGGTGTCCCTTGACAACTGAAATTTTTTATTTATATTAATTGAATCACACACGCTTACACAAGTTTTGTGGGATCGCAGTGCACAATGAAATTAGCGAATTTGTTAAATTTATTTAAATAATCAGTTCACAAAAATATACGTCTTTTCTTATTTCGTCTTAATCAATCTGTCACTTATATTTCATGCACCATCTGTCATCTGTCAGGTCGGTGTGGCCAATGGTTACACCTAATTATTCTCACACGGCCACCGCATACAAGATGGCAAGAAGGAAGGATGTAAAAAAGTGGCGCCATCTGGTGTTACACTATAAATAAGAGCAGAGCATACAGCCTAAAATCAATAAAATTTTATCCAATAATCTCCGTTGCTTCGTGGTGGAAACAGGCAGGCTATAGGTACACATCCGGGCGGTCTCATAGTCATTTTTTATTTTTTATTTTTATACTTATTGTACACAAAAAGAAAATACAATAAAAAAAGATTTAATGAATGTCTAAATACTATGTACAAAGGCGAGCTTAACTTATTCATGAGTTTTCTTCCAGCAAACCCTTTTCAGAGAGAAATACGATGTATAAGAGGGGAATAGTGTACAATATAAAAGGTATTGAAGCATGATTGTTAAACAAAGCTTTAAAAAAAAATTCTAATATCTATATAGGTATATAGCGACCAGCCCTCGCTTCGCTTCGGAAACATTAAAAAACACATGAAACCAAAAAAATAAAATAAAAAAAATATTAAAAAAAGTAGCCTATGTTCATCAGGCACAATGTCGGCTTTTAATGGAAAAAGAATTTTTCAAATCGGTCCAGTAGTTTTGGAGCCTATTCGAAACAAACAAACAAACAAATCTTTCCTCTTTATAATATTAGTATAGATTAATACGTGAAGCAAAGACTTTGTATCCCTTTTTACCAAAATTGCGCGAACGGAGGAATATGAAATTTTCCACACTTATAGAGAATATCGAAAAGAAGTGCACAATGCTAATATTTTGTTTAAATAGTGCATAAAAGATACATTAAATCAATAAAGAAAACATTACACACACTACATACCATGTATTTGACGCACACACGCATGCATACTATTTATTGTCAAACTTTTGTTCTTGACGTCTGTTGTCAAATTGAGAATAGATTAAATATTGTTTGTTTTTGTTAACATTTTTTATAGTGTAGTCTTGGCGAAATTTGTGATCATAGAAGTATAAAATACAATTATAATAGTGTACAAACTTTCAATTCCAATTAATTATAGTTGAATTTCGACTACTGCGGGACCTCTAGTAAAATGAAAAATACATATAAATAAACATACATAAAACAATAACTTAAATACAATTAAAGTGACAGGAAATAGTCCAATTAATTTCCTTAATCTCCTCCCAAGTTGTTTTTCATTCCATAAATCTCTCTTCCTTAGAATTCAAAGTGTACATTACTGTCTAACCTCCAACGAAACTAGCGCGGACTTAAGCTTCAATAAATGAATTATAATCTATAGCGTTCTACGTCTCTTTCACGCATCGTAGATGTCCACTGACATCTCTTTCTAACACTTAAAGTGCTTCGGGGACTGTGAAACGGACAGGGTATGTGTTGGAGATGATATAAATTTTTTTTTTAATGATAACTTCTTGTAGGAATCTATACAGTTTCGTTACGTGACGCGTTACGGCGCCAGTCTGTCTTGCGTCTCTTTCTCTCACGCATACGACAGTGGTACTGGGAACTTGTGTAACTCCTAACTATTTATATATCTTTTTTAGCTTATTTTGCTGACATTATCATATTAATATAACTTAAAATTTCAGTAATAACTTAAGCTTTTCTCAAGTTAAACAATTTCGATATTAAATAGTTCAACTTAGATTAGTTTAAGTTATCACTTCTGTCGGGCGTCCTGACACGCACAAGTTTTTTTTTTTCATTTTAAGTTTATCGGAGCTTTTTTGAACTTGTTTTTGAACATGATAGGCAGAGTTTGGATAATCCGATGGGCATTTTTACCTACAGTAAATTTTCGGCTAACTTAGTATGGAAGCGGGCTCTGAGAGTATTTTTAGTCAAACACAAATCCCCCAGCCGGTTTTACCTTACATTAAATTTTAACTCCTCATTCAGCTATTTTTGTATGTAGCATGTGATTCCCACGCCTTCAAGGATGTTTCATTAGTTCCCGAATTGGTAGTGATACAAGCGTGTAAACTATGAATAAGTCATAAATCCGCGATTGCAAAGATAAGTCTGGCTATTTTACATTAATTTTAAATTTAATTTTTCTCACTCACTATTCACGTAAGCACACTGTCGTTATTTTAGTGTACCTGAGTTCATTATGCTATTGTTACGCTTACGAAGTAAGCGGACCTACTCGAAGCGAAACAGAAAGGATCACTTGAAGCGAAGCGGAAGAAGTGAATTGAGAATTGTAAGGTGTTTTAAGTGTTGAATAGAGTTTTAATTTGTACTTCGGTGAATTTTTTATTTATCACGAGCCCCAGCGCGGGTCGATATAGCGATTTTTTGTTTATTCCATTCTCTTCTATCAGCCGTTATCTCAACACTCACTCCCCTCTCTCTCTCTCTCTCTCATATCGTCATTCATACACTCCGTTCGTTAAGTGTTAATACAGTTTTAATTTGTACTTCCCGGTCGGCGGTGTATCGCGTTCCGACCCGGCAGGCTGGTTCTGGCCCAGCGGGGTATCCCGGAACACCAGCGGCATCGCCCGGGCGGCCTGGTAGGGCCGCCGTACCGCGGAGACCGACGTCGTTGGTCGAGCGTCCTCGGGGTGGCGCCGCGTGTCTGGTTGTAGTGTTGACCACGGGAACCCCCCTACTCTGACAGGGTACTGACTGACCGGATGGAGATCGGACGTCGGGTATAAGAGTGCAGGGGAGTCGTTTAGTGCGGTAGGACCCTAAAATTCCTTGGGCCCGCGGTCTGCTCCCAACACCTTGCAGATCGTCAAGTCCCACATGCCCCGCGCGCCTCCTAGGTTCGGGAATCTAGTAGGAGGTTTGGCCCCGGGCCCGAAAAAAAAAGTAGTAATTTGTACTTCGGTAGAATTTTTATTTATCCCTAACCCCAGCGCGTAACATTATTTTACCTATGGCTTTGTGTTATATTGTGTTATTTGCGAGTATTTATATAAAAACAACACTTTTAGTACGTATGTCGTGTCCACGGATGGCTATGTGCCGTTTCGGTGGGAGCTACACAGCTCCGCACTCAGAGCGCCGCGCTAATCACTACCGCAGCCCTCGGTACATTCACCGACATAAGTGATTTAAATATTTTTTTTTTATTGAAATGCTCAGACCATTTTTTAACCATATGATTTGAAGAGATAATTCCAAGTCGAGTCATTAAATTTACACTGAAGTAGCGGCTATACTATCCATCTAATAAATTGTGGTAGAAATAAGCATTAGATACTAACCCGTGTGGGCTTATACAAGTACTTATTTGTTGGTAGTCTTATAAGCGCGCTCGGATTAGTACCCTAACGATATATATATATAGTACTGATATCTCAACTGATACTCAACCTTAGAACTGATATCTCAAGGTGGGTGGCGTATTTAAATCGTAGATCTCTATGGGCTTCAGTAACCACTTAACACCAGGTGGGCTGTGAGCTCGTCCACCCATCTAAGCAATAAAAAACAAATAAATAAAATATGCACACCATTTACCTATTTAAGTAGTTTGCACGTAGCATCGAAACTGGTTAAAAACAAAAAAAAATGTCTTAAATATCAAACCGAAGCAACAGTTAATTTAATTTTTCTTTTTATTCTATCGCTACCAGTCAGTATATTAGAGAGAATTGTAGTTGTAGAGAGAATTGTAGAATTATTGTATCTACATTAATCTTTGAGGCGCTGATAGTGACAGTAAATAAGGCCCACTTTTCTTGAATGTCAAGTGTACAGCGACAACAACAGAGAGCTCCGCTCCGTTCGACTGCTCGCGCCGGCATGTATTGCGCGGTTTGGTTGTTGTTTTTCCCTGCCTAAGTTGGTGGGTTGGTTGGTATCTCAGCGTAACCAAGTGAGTAGGTGAGCTCACGGGGCTCAAGCCTGACGATGTTGCTAACACTAATCCTAACAAGAGCAGTGCTTCACAGAATCTACCACCGGATCGGAAACGCGACCCACTGAGAAGATCCGGCGAGAAACTCAGTGGGCAATTGTGCGACAATAGTTACTGGTATTTATAGTAGAACAGTGGGGGTAGCTAAGTCATAATTGCTTAGCTTAGTTTTATTGAATACTGTCTTAAAGAATTGCTTACACGCGTTGGACTATTAATAGTTTACCAACAATGTCACTATTAAGGAAACTTTAACTAATCTTAGTTAACTGTTAAATAGTTATGTTGCGCCGATATACCAACTAAAAGAAAAGCGTGTTAAAATAATTTTATTACCTTTAGCATTTGTGTTCGCGATTGTACTCATTGACAACCCACGGACCGATGGGTTCAAATGTCAACTTAATGTTTGACTTTCGAATTATTTTGCTCGGCAACTGTACCCAGTAAAAGTAAAGGTTGAAGGTTCGAACGGGCGAGCGTAAGTGATCAATTATGTTATCAAAACGAATGAATAAGAAATACTTTTTTTTCGATAAGTTTTTTTTTTAATTTTTTTTTCTTCTGACATTGCTGATGTCCATGAGCGACGGTAATCACTTATCATCAGACGGGTAATATGCTGTTCTGCCGACAAGGGCAATAAAAAACAAATACTAAATTAATTCATTCATTAACTTATCGATTTTATAATGGCTCCGTAGACGCACCCGTTGCTTCGTAGATGGTCTACGGCGTAGCTCTTCGTAGACTCATTTCGTTACACCAAAATCATTTACGCCTTAAAAGTGTACAATTTCTAAAAATATTGTTTTTTGGAAATTGGGTTAATATGCGTAAACATTTGGTATCACCAGTATTTTTCTCATAAATACTATCAAAAGAACGTAGTTTAGTTTTAGTTTTTTGTTAGTTTACCTATTATTTGACTACTGTATTAACAAAATTAATACATAATTTTATCTTACTTTAAAAGACAGATAATGTAACTGGTAAAAAATCACTACATAGTATAAAACAAAGTCGCTTTCTCTGTCCCTATATCCCTATGTATGCTTAAATCTTTAAAACTACGCAACGGATTTTGATGCGGTTTTTTTTAATAGATAGAGTGACTGAACAGGAAGGTTTGTATGTATAATAACATCCATTAAATAGTGGAGAAATCAATAATAAATTACAGTTTCCTAAGCGAAGCGAGGGCGGGTCGCTAGTAAAAAATAAATGTGCAAAGATGATTAATATTAAAAATATTACATGTTAAACCTTCAAAACACGCTCCTGTAAAATTAGTAAGTTTTGAGATTATACAGTTTTTATGCGAGAAGACGTTTTGGCTTTATAAGCTTGTTTTCTATGTAAGTAATGTATGTTTTACTGGTGGTAGGACCACTTGTGAGTCCGAGCGGGTAGGTACCACCGCCCTGCCGTGAAGCAGTAATGCGTTTCGGCTTGAAGGGTGGGGCAGCCGTTGTAACTATACTTGAGACCTTAAAACTCATATCTCGAGGTGGGTGGCCCATTTACGTTGTAGATGTCTATGGGCACCAGTAACCACTTAACACCAGGTGGGCTGTGAGCTCGTCCACCCATCTGAGCAATAAAAAAAATCGTAATTATTATCAGTTTTATGAACACAATAATGATACTTAAAGACATGTCCTTCTTCAAACGAGTTTTGCGGAGAGTACTTAACGGTAGATAGCGGCTTGGCTCTGACCCTGGCATTGCTGACGTCCATGGGCGACGGTAACCACTCACCATCAGGTGGGTCGTATGCTAGTCTGCTTACAAGGGCAATAAAAAAAATCGAGTTTTTTAAAAGAAAACGTATAAAATTTATAGCTTAGATCGGTGAAAGAACTGGCGGTAAGTGGTTATCTGAGTCCATGGACATCACGATGCGTGCCCAACAGCTACAGCTCGCTATCTGTGGGCTCAAGTGACCACTTAACATCTCTAGGGCCGTGCGCTCGTCTACTAATATGGTGAAATTAAAATACTGTAATCGTGAAGTACCAGGAACGCATAAGTAACCAGGCAATTAATTCGAACGGAGCGCAACGTAATGTGTAGCGAGAAGTCGGTAAAACCCAAACGGAATCGGCGAGGCGGAAAAGCGTCTTTTGCGAGAAAACGAGATAAAAGATCTGTATATACAAAAAAAAAAAGAGACAAAAGTTTGTGTGTCGAATTCGTCAATGCTATTAAGAATCCATCAAGAGGGATATTTTCTTTATATAAAACTAGCTGGAAGACAGTTGACATAGCTTGTAATGTAGTTACTAGAAGAAAGAATTCATACTACTTTTTTAAATAGAGCGTTTTTGATTATAAATGTACCAAATTCGCGCGTCGCGGGTCGCGTTTCCTATCCGGTGGTAGATTCTGCAACACCGTCAGTCCCGTGAGCTCACCTACTGATTCGATGAATCTAGAATAACCCTTCGACTGCCTTCGAGGTTAATAGAATAGATAGGAAACAAAAAAAAACATACAAGAGAAATTTGATATAAAGATGAAAAATTAAGAAAACCACAATGCTACACATCGCAAGAGATGTTTCACTCCCGTCACGTGCACCAAATTAGACAAGCACCATTTTTTATTGCTCAGATGTGTAGAGGAGCTCATTGCGCATCTCGCGTTAAGTGGTTACCGGAGCCCATAGACATCAAAAACGCAAATACAGCCTCAAATCTTGAGACAAAAGTTCCAGGTCTCAGTTTTTACAGTACAACGGCTCCCACATCCTTCAAACTGGAACGCATTAGTGCTTATTGGTGGAAATAAGCAGGGTTGTGGTACCTACCCGTGCGGACTCGCAGGACGCCCAACCATTGGTAACATTTTGATTGTTATTCGTGGAAAATTACAACTATAGATATGTCCATATTCGAGTGTTGTATGTTGTGAAAATCGGAGAAAAGTTTTACCATCATCAGTACACTGCTGGATATAGACCTCTCGCAATCCACGCCATTGAGACAGATCTTCGGTTCTCCTTATCATCATCGGCTACCTTTCCACCGTGGGTGGAGGATTGGAGGGCCCAATCGCATGAGCGTGGTCTCCACCCAAGAACCCAACTGTTCCAGCGACAATATGTCCAGCGCATTGCTTCTTACTGCTCGCCGAATCTCATAGAATGGAAACCTTAAGTTTTCTGTAGAATCACCCCCTATTTAGGTCCTAAGAGAAGTTCCAGGCGAAGTTCTTTTCATAGCTTGCTTGAGCGCTCTTGAGAAATAATAGTAGCCATACTTTGAGTATCTATATCTCATAACCAATAAGACGCGCTGGTAGACCCCGGACACTTAAAACTAGATGGGAGAGAGAAAAAGAGGAGAGAGAGAAAGAAAGAGAGAGAGAGAACATACTTTATTGCACACCAAAACACAATTAACATTAGAAAACGGTCAACAAGCAAATACGTTTTGTACATGGGCTGTGAGCTCATTTACTGATAAGCAAAAAAAACTAGTCTAATCAACATAACGTGTGGAAGTTTTCCTGAAGACATCTTAGGCACAAATGACGTCAGCAGAAGAATAAACATATTCCCACGTTACATGACATCTTAAACTTACAGTCAAATAGGACAAAACTAGCCAACTTATCAATTAAAAATAGAAAAAGAAATAAGTGAAGTCAAAGCAAGTTACTAGGCCATCATAAAAGGGTGGGCGTATATCTACAAGTAGAGAAAGAGACAAACATATACGTTTTAGTATTGGTGCGAAAGAGACGACAATGGTTATTAAGGATTGCGCTTCGAAGCTTGAAAGGAAAAGGATGTACGCCAACACTTTATATCTTTATTACATTTTTTTATCTCAATTATTTATTGCATTAGATAAAAATCCTCCAATGGCTTCGTGGTGACGGTCTAAAATTCTAGACTCAAGTTCGATCCTAGATAACGACTTAGTTTTTATTTTATTTTAAGCAATCATTATTATACTTATCTTTTATAATTAAAATAAAATTTGAAAAAAATATATTCCTTTTTTTTTGTTTTTAGAAGAAAATATTTTATGAAATGTTTACGCCAATATCTTTTCAGATGCTAAAGTTCGCACGGAACTCTATAAGAAACCTGTAGCTTTCAAATACGGTGTATAGAATTTTCTATCTTATGCCACTCAAAAATAAAGCTATATTTCCATGACATATAAAGGTTTAAGGAAAATAGACTTTGTCTTTTGAATTATAGAGTTAATATTGAATTGACTACGATTTTAGATTGGATTTCATAGTCCAATTTATCTAGACACATACAGCCTCTGACAAGACTAGAGAATCGTGCGGATTTCGGTTCACCTCACAATAACCTGGGTACTAGAGTTCCTGGACATCAACATTTATTAGGAGCTTAACGAATTTTTTTGTTGGAATAAAAAGTACATATTTACAATAATGTTTTGGCTCGCCCTCTCTTTTCCACGGGTTCAGGTTACCACTTAACATCAGACGGGCTGTGAACTCGTTAACTCACACCAAAAGTCGGGCCACACTTATTATCGTAAGGAAGACGCTGGTCATGTCATGAAAATTTCCATGAATAAACTGGTATTAATATAGAGGTCATTTTAAGATGGTATTTATAAGCGCTACACGTATAGAATGAATGTTGGCTTTGTTATCTGTCTCGCTCTGAATTAACTGAAAAATAAAGCGATCGAGCGAGACAGACAAATGGCATTGAAACCACAGTACAAAAGCAACAGTAGGATTAGTATTCAATCTTGTTAAATGTTGACTTCAAGCGAACTTTTTTAAGGCTTTTTCGCCCACGTCTCATTCTCATCGTAGTAAATCCTATCCAGCCAGCTCCTACTGCGACCACGTGGAGACTGATGAGCATCAAAGAGGCCGAAGAAAATTCTTCACCGTCTTCAGATTTATCAAAATACCTTATTTTGTATTTCATTTTTAACGTAATAATGTTATATAAATTGATAAAGACCGAATGCACGCACAAAAGAGTGTCGCGTTCCGCCCGAGCCTGATCGTGCAAGCGAGAACGCGCTACCAGCGATAGAGAGGCACGATCGTCCCAAGCGTTGGCTTGTGACACATTTATCTCTCTTCTCGCGTGACGTCAGAGCTAGCATTTCGAATAGTTACACTACTGACGTTATCACGTAAAACTATCGTCCGTAAACCGACTTTACAGACAACCAGTATTTTTTATTACTAGCATGGGTTTCAATTCGCTCGTGGTGGTGGTAACCGGAGCCCATAGACTCCTATAGAGCCCACAACCCACCTCGAGACAGGAGTTTTAAAGCTCAGTTTTTACAGTACAACGGCTGCCCCACCCTTCAAACCGAAACGCATTACTGCTTCACGGAATAAATGGGCGGGGCGGTGGTACCTACCCGTGCGGACTCACAAGAGGTCCTACCACCAGTAATTAATTGATGTTATATCACTACTGACATTCCGAGAATACTGTGCAGTTTGTGTATTAGCGAACGCGCATTTAAATATACCGTAGACATCCGCGAAAACCGAAGCAAATACTACAGCTTAATACACAGAGAAATTCAAAATGAAATTTAAGCAATTTTTCGGCTATTTTTGGGTTATAACTCTTGCTATGAGTGACGGTGACCACCTAACATCAGGTCAGCCGTACGCACGTTTGCTTACTGTATAAAAAAATACACAAATAAAAGATATTTAAATATTATTGTGTCACTGAATACACTTTACTGTGTACACGCATCGGACTATAGATGTCAGATCCTGATTTTTTTAAGAAGCCCCCGTCGAGAGTAAGTCAGTTGCTCGGTGGCTACGGCGGGAGGTGGACGCGTGTCGAACACACGAGAGCGTGAACTAAAAATCCACTGAGAGCAATGAATTATCAAGAACTCGCGTCCAAACACATTTAAAACGTGAGTATGTTTCGATTTACTAACTTTTACTTTTGATAAACAGGTTTTCGATCCGTTATACTTACGTTTTTACTGGTGGTAGGACGTCTTGTGAGTCCGCACGGGTAGGTACCACCACCCCGCCTATTTCTGCCGTGAAGCAGTAATGCGTTTCGGTTTGAAGGGTGGGGTAGCCGTTGTAACTATACTTGAGACTTTAGAACTTATATCTCAAGGTGGGTGGCGCATGTACGTTGTAGATGTCTATGGGCTCCAGTAACCACTTAACACCAGGTGGGCTGTGAGCTCGTCCAACCACCTAAGCAAAAAAAATACTAGCGTTATGAGGTCACTTGAGACATGAGGTCCAAGTTTCGACCGCGTAGGTACACTAGCTTACTAAATGCATTGTGGAGTTCAGCTACACGATTGCGAACATCCATCCCCAGACGGGATGTACTGCCAGTTTATTCCAAGACAAATGCACACACGTAATTCGTCATGATAAAAGATCATCTTGTCCATAGACATCAGCATTGTTAAGGGCAAACCCAACGCATTGGCTACTACTGGAAGCTCTCAAGCCTCGTTTGAAGTCAAAGGACTTAGGAGACATCGCAGAGTTCATACCAAAGCAGGACGGTGCATGAAGGTCTCTGGAAACGCACTATTCTTAGACATGGTTCTAGATAGTAGGGTTGTAACACGGAGCAAAGCAATGTGGGGGATAGTGCGATAGTAAAAACGAAATGACGGGATCATCTCACACAATTCCTCGGAGCACTCCCCATGGAGTATACGGTACAAAGCATAGAAATAGCCGAAGTCCTCCGTAGACCCAAAAGGTTCCAAATCACCCGTGAGATTATCGGCAATCGATACGGCCCTCTGTAGAGTCAAATGGCGGATCTGCATTTCGTATAAAAATACCNGGGAGACAGAGCGATAGTAAAAACGAAATGACGGGATCATCTCACACAATTCCTCGGAGCACTCCCCATGGAGTATACGGTACAAAGCATAGAAATAGCCGAAGTCCTCCGTAGACCCAAAAGGTTCCAAATCACCCGTGAGATTATCGGCAATCGATACGGCCCTCTGTAGAGTCAAATGGCGGATCTGCATTTCGTATAAAAATACCTTTGCCGAGCCGTGAATAGATCCTGATGAGGGCTACCAGCGTTTTAGGGGTCCACCTAGCTTTATCTTAATGGTCCGGTATTGAGGTTAATCAAAGAGAATCAAATTGTCTTGGAATTTTGAAGGCATATTCCTTGAAATTAGGGAACTACGATACAGGAGCCCTTCGCAATGAACGCCCAACCCATTTTCAAAGGGTTGATTCGAAGCAAATTCAATTCAAATTATTGAATGATCTGCCTTAGAGAGTCCTCCATTTGAGATACGATTTTCGAAATTCTGATGGCCCGTATGTTAGCACCTTGGCTGCGACAAATACAAATCGTAAACCTTCATTTGGTGCGGCGGCGGGTCGAAAAGCTCCCTCAACGATATTTCCAGTAGTGTGTGGCGAGTCTTACTCAACCCACCAGCGTTAGAGTTGAATAAACCGTTCTAACTTTGCGAAAACATACTGTATACAGCTTATAGTATACAGTAGTCGGGGTCGGACTCTTATAAACGCCTTAAATAATCGGCCTGTACATGGGAGAGAGCCTGCCGGTATGGGCCAGTTTCGCAGTGAAGGTGTTAAGCATGCCCCTTGTGATCCTCTTTTTTTTTCTACCTAAGCTGATGGTTTTGAGAGACCATTTTAGCGTAACGTTAACGAGTAGGCGAGCTCACGGGGCTCAAATCTGACGTCGTTGCTAACACTGGCCCTAGCAAGAGCAGTGTTTCGCAGAATCTACCACCGGATCGGAAACGCGACGCACTGAGAAGATCCGGCGAGAAACTCAGTGGGCTGCGTCTGTGGGTTAGTTTACTCGNTTTCTACCTAAGCTGATGGTTTTGAGAGACCATTTTAGCGTAACGTTAACGAGTAGGCGAGCTCACGGGGCTCAAATCTGACGTCGTTGCTAACACTGGCCCTAGCAAGAGCAGTGTTTCGCAGAATCTACCACCGGATCGGAAACGCGACGCACTGAGAAGATCCGGCGAGAAACTCAGTGGGCTGCGTCTGTGGGTTAGTTTACTCGTCGAACCCTTCGTCGCAAGCGACGGGTTTGACGAGAACAATGACCGGTGCTTGAGGTACCTAAAAGCACCGTTAGTGGATCGGGAGGATCCGTAATGACGTGTTTTGGGCGACGTCGACTGTTTACCATTCGGTCTGTAGGATCGGTAATGTAGCTAACGGCGGCCACGATGAGAGGGTGCCGTGTCGTGCCGGTTTCTCGGTGTGATCCTCTGCTTATCGTGTATACTATAGAAAAACAGTGTGTCACTGGTATGCGTGAGAGACAAGACCGGTCCTTGCCGAATGCCAGCTTTAGGTGTTCCTTTAGCTGTATCTATCATACAACCGAATATAATTGACAGAGGCCTGCAGTGCGTTAACAACATTTCCACCGTCGTCGGTCTACGGACCAATTTCTCCAGTCCGATGGAATATCTTCCTTTTTTTCGATTACTAAAGTTCCAAAAAGTTGTCATAGTATTTTTTTTTATTGCTTAGATGGGTGGACGAGGTCACAGTACCTTAAGTGCTTAAGTGGTTACCGGAGCCCATAGACATCTACAACGTAAATGCGCCTCCCACCTTGAGATATAACTTCTAAAGTCTCAGTATAGTTACAACGGCTGCCCTGCCCTTCAAACCGAAAGGCATTATTGCTTCACGGCAGAAATAGGCAGGGTGGTGGCAACTACCCGCGCGGACTCACAAGAGGTCCTTTTTTTTCCGGGCCGGGGGCCGAACCTCCTACGAGGTCCCCGCGCATACGGGGCGCGCGGGGTATGTGAGACTCAACGATCTGCATGGTGTTGTGAGCAGACCGCGGGCCCAAGGATTTTAGGGCCCACCCACTAAACGACTCCCCTGCACTCTTACACCCGACGTCCGATCCTCTCCTACCATCAATGTCGTCTTAATCTGATATGATATGATGATCTCTATAACACAAATCGAATTTATCTTAAACTAGTAGCCCGCTCCGGCTCCGCTCGAGTCTTTAACAAAAATTTCAACGATAAATGACTTTATTTTATTTTTTTAAATTAAAGAACACTTATTGCGGCATAGCTATTATATTATTATAGTACAGACATATTATGCTGTCGCGACACTTTTTGTAGATAATGCTCTACAAAGTTGTAGTACATTATTTTATTCTATCATCAATAATTTTCGCAGGGCATTTTAGCTATTTTTTTTACACCTTGGGTTACATTATTGGAGTTTTTGTAAAAAAAAGGGTGCGTTTACTTATGTACGCGCGTAAGAAGTTATACTTAATTTTTATTAAATTTATTTCTTTTTTTTTAATTTAAATTTTAATCAATTTGAAAAAAAATCGATTAAACAACATCCTCAAACACGCATATTGGACATCCCTTTTCTTGACATCGTATAAATTCGGTAATTCTCGGTACGGTTCGGAAAGTTCACCCGCGGCTATATTCAGACTCGCCAAGTTACGTCAGTCGTATTGTAATGAGCGATTTAGTGGGCAACTTCATTCTGTTAATTTTGTGTCGCGGTGCGCGCGCTTCGTGAAACTTCACTCTCATCAATTTTTCATAACGCGCCTAAAGAAGTATAACTTAAAAAAAAAGAATATAGCCTATGTCACTCGGGAATAGTGTAGCTTCCAAACAGTGAAAGAATTTTTCAAATCGCTTCTGTAGTTTCGGAGCCTATACAATACAAACAAACAAATCTTCCTCTTTATAATATTAGTATAGATTACGGTTCGAAATAATTATCGATTTGGTTTATTAAAAACGTCAAAAGGTCCACAGGGAAATTGGCTAAAGACGCTTATCCTTTTACAATCTTTTCATCTTTTTATACGCTTCGTTTTAAATCGACGACCAGAGGGAGAACTTTGGCATTATCATTAACTAGTCCCTTAGCACAGAAAGTCTGGCTTTAAAGCTAAGTACATAATTAACGACATAATTTAGAAATCCCTGTCTTATAGGTACCAGAGATCCATAAACATACTTATCTATAATCTTATAATCTATAAATATAAATAAAATTGTAGTGTCTGTTTGTAATATTGAAATAACCGCTTTTTACTACATGCATATGAATATCGACGCTTGAAAGGCAAATGTGACTAAGCGACAATGCGTGAACTTTACAGTAGACTAATTTAAAGTTGAAATACCTGAAAACAAAATTTATTAAACGAATCTAGCTGTAGTAGAATCTAGCTAGTAGCTGTAGGATTGAAATGATTTTAATAGATCTAGAAATATATTTTTTTGCGCATCGAATATGGTTATTGCCTATCATTTATGTTCAAAGCTTATTGTCGCTTAGTCACGTTTGCCTTTCAAGCGTCGATATATTATATATGGCACATACACCAAAATAGCATTTTTTACAATTTTTATCTGTCTGTCTTTCTGTCTGTCTGTTTGTCCCGGCTAATCTCTGGAACGGCTGGACCGATTTTGACGGAACTTTCACTGATAGGTAGCTGATGATATAAGGAGTAACTTTGGCTACTTTTTTTAGACTAACTTCGCCCCGCGGCTTCACCCGCGGTACGACGGGACATAACATCGCGGGACTCAGCTATCAATAATAAAATTTAATGTTTCCGAAGCGAAGTGAGGGGGGGTCGCTAGTATATAATACGTTTAAATATACACATATATAGATAATAAACGCTTAGACAAGATCAAACAAACTTTTTTATCATACAACGTTTTGGCCGATGCGGGATCGAAACCATTACCCTCCGCGCAAGAGTCAAGGCCGCTAACCACTGCACCACCGGGTCAGTCAGACTAAAGAATGTTACTGTGACATACATATTAAGTCTTTATCTACAACATTTTTTTTCCTATCTATTCTAGTAACCTCGATGATCACTTCATGATCATTTATTGATGATCACTTTGTTGGTGCAAGTAAATAAATAAATTAATTAAAACCAAGCAGTGGCAACCCTAGCAAATTTCTCTATTAACACTAATTTCGTCCCCATTAACCGCAATTTCTGGGTAAATAGGGATTACATATATTTTGGCTTTTTTTTGCTTAAACTGGAATGCTAGTTGCATAGCAAACTTTATAATAACGTACAAATAATTACATATTTTTTTATCATTCATTGACCACGATCTGGGAGCGTTCGTTTGCGCAATACACTAACTCTTATGCAAACAACCCTGAATGAAGTGTACCACTATAAGTTCGCACGTTACGGAATTACCCCGGGGGGTTTGCGAAATCTCCAGTTTTATTTTCTTTATACCTCGTCGAATAGAACTTATAAATAATATTTTTATAATAAGGAACTTCGTTCCTATCCGGTGTCCCACGACATCACACTTTTTATTTATTTTTTATTGCTTAGATGGGTGGACGAGCTCACAGCCCACCTGGTGCTAAGTGGTTACTGGAGCCCATAGACATCTACAACATAAATGCGCCACCCACCTTGAGATATAAGTTCTAAGGTCTCAGTATAGTTACAACGGCTGCCGCATCCTTCAAACCGAAACGCATTACTGCTTCACGACAGAAATAGGCGGAGTGGTGGTACCTACCCGTGCGGACTCACAAGACGTCCTGCCACTAGTAAGTATTCTTCTTTATATTCTAGAATATTCTTTATTTCTTCACCTTCCAACGCGTTCGTTGCCTTTGCAATAAGATGACTTTATTTAATGAAAGATAAACCGAAAAATCAATTAATCGACACAATACCAAATTAAAATTAAAAGCCATAATTATCCGACTTAAAACCAAACAAAAGATGTGATTATGAATCGAGCGACGGAACAAGATGGCCGGCCGTAACGGAAATGAGACGCTAACGACCCGAGCGCGCAATATGGCGCCGGTTCCGGTTGGGCTGGCACCGGTTTTCGTTTACGTATTATTTAAACGATTATAACGATGGACGCTGTCATTATAAATATCGGTTATTAATCAGACTGATATTGCCTTTTAAGTAATTGGCGATTACTACTTTTTTCTGGCTTACGCGGATTAAGTGTTTGGCGCAGCTCATGGACATCATTGCCCCGCCTATTTCTGCCGTGAAGCAGTAATGCGTTTCGGTTTGAAGGGCGGGGCAGCCGATGTAACTATACTGAGACCTTAGAACTTATATCTCAAGGTGTGTGGCGCATTGTAGATGTCTATGGGCCCCAGTAACCACTTAACACCAGGTGGGCTGTGAGATCGTCCACCCACATAAGCTATAAAAAAATAACCCTAATCACCCCATTTTACAGACTTCTATAATATTACAATCCTCTTCTTTATATTTTGGCTCCGGCACGGTTTTTGCATTAGCCAGCGTCAAGTAATAAGATTTTTATAATTCGCGCGCTTTAATTATTTACAGTTTTGAATAATATAAAAAACGAAGGAAACCCAAATTAATCAACTGAAATGATATGGGATGAAATATAATATCAGTAAAATGGTGGCTATTTACTGAGACTTTTTCTGTAGACTTTTGGAGGATCCCGAGAAGCTATGTCCAGCGACTTCGTTTCATTTCCCCACATTTGTGCACTTTCACAGATATTAAACAGTTAATAAACCACCGTTATTACACATTTAAACCCGAAGAAACACTAAATAGATAAAATAAAACAAATCACACAACTTCACTCTTCGCGTTCCCGACAAAAAAGAATGTGAGCCGTCACGGGACGCCTGGCAGATGTGAAACATCGACATTCTTTTGTAAAAGTAATATGCAGAAAAGAACAGATCGTGATAGGAACTAAATATGTCATAATGATAAAATAAAATATTACGAAAAAATAATTTGTTTTCAAGTAAAACACAGGTTATGTGTACTGTAGTAAACAACACTGTATACACTACGGAGTATACACTATAGGTATCCGAGCTCAGTGTAGCGAGAGAGATGGGTTAACGCCGGATCGAGTGGGAGAGAATCGCACAGTCGATTGCGCATGGCGTCGCCACACCGTATACACTACTGCATCATCATCATCATCATCAGCCTTTATCAACCCACTGCTGGACATAGGCCTTCCCCAATGCCTTCCACATAATGCGGTCCTCCGCCTTCCGCATCCAACGACTTCCCGCCGTGCGCACTAAGTCGTCAGTCCACCTGGTTGGAGGACACTACTGCATATAGACTGTATATATACCATACCATCATATAGCGTGGCGACGCGTCGCCACGGCATGTGTCGCCACGCCAGAAATCGGTTTTACGTCGACTATAGATGTTTCACATAAAAAAAACCACAAAAATAAGTTAAGCATTTTGTTTCGACCGGATTCTCATGGAGTTGGAGCGCTGAAATAATATAGGGAAAAAATTTCCTCAAAAGATCATCTACAAGATTGGTCTGAGGTAATTTTTTTGTAAAATGTATAAAGAAAAAGTTATAGAGCAAAAAAGAAATATTGTTTAAAAAATTCTCACTTTTTTGCTTATAACTTCTTAAATTTTTAATTTAGGGCAAAAAGTTATATAAACATGTTTGTAGGCAAAACAATTTGCTACAAATTATGACTTTACAAATTTTTTGTGAGTCGCATAGTTTCCGAGATATTGGGATAAAAGTGTTTTCACCCCTTTTTCCGAGATGGCGGCCGGGGGACAAGGGTGACGACCCTACAAACTTGAGGTAAAGCTTCTATAGACCCCCCACACATGCCCCAAAAATAAAATTGCGTCCTCTAAGAAATGCAATATTTGGTCCTTAAATTGTAATATTTCAATGGACGGAAATTTCATACATCTCCGCGCAATTTTCGTAAAAATGCTCGCTCTTTAGGATTTCATTTAATATGTGTACTAATATCGGTGCAATGGTGTCTTTGTTTTCCATAAGAAATTCGTTGATGATGCCATCAGAACCAGAAACTTTATCTTTCTTTTGTGTTGATATCGCTTTTTGTACCTCTGCCAGCATTATTAGTGGTACTTCTTCCTGTCCAGATAAATCTATTTTTGGTGTAGTGATTTGGCTTGAGTATAAATTTTTAAAGAAGTCGGTTGCTGTTGTAGTAATTACAACATCCCTAGAATAGTCGAGAATATTCCACACATCTCTAGTAGTAGTTTCCGCTATCTGACAATAGATGGCGTTGTACTTCTCGAGCGTTGTAAGCCCTTCGATATTCGTTCGACTATTCGGCGATAGACGGCGTTACACTTACCGGCGTAGCAATATCATAGTTTATGAACAGAGCGTTTGAAAGGTCTTACAGCCATACCTCTTACATACATACCATTTGGCTCTGGAATTAGGTCTTCCCCTCCAGGTATCTCCTAAGTCAACGGTAGACAGCGACTAGACCCAACCCCTGGCACCACTGACTTCCATTGGTGACGGTAGCCCAGCACCTGGTTTGGCAGTAAAAAAAAAAACAATTAAATCGCTTGGTCTGTTATAGATCAATCATTCATCATGGGTGTCGCGTCGGACGGCTTCAGTAGCAGGTGGCGTGCCAAGATAGCAGCGTGCAGGGAGTCCAGGAAGCTGGTGCTGATCATAGTGGCGATAGCTCTGCTCCTGGACAATATGCTGTTGACCACAGTCGGTGAGTTACAAGTTATAGAGATAATTCGACAAATCGCTAGATGACGTGACGTGAGATCGGAATCTCAGTTCGGTTCAGTTCTCAGTTTTTTACTGGTGGTAGGACCTCTTGTGAGTCCGCGCGGGTAGGTACCACCACGCTGCCTATTTCTGCCGTGAAGCAGCAATGCGTTTCGGTTTGAAAGGTGGGGCAGCCGTTGTAACTGTACTTGAGACCTTAGAACTTATATCTCAAGGTGGGTGGCGCATCTGCGTTGTAGATGTCTATGGGCTCCAGTAACCACTTAACACCAGATGGGCTGTGAGCTCGTCCACACAATTAAGCAATAAAAAAAGTTAAAGATCTCACATAAGGCAGTTAGATCAGTTCAAGACTGCTACCGATTGCCGTTAATCGGTTCAGTAGTTATAACGGAACATCCGTAAAAACCACTGTAGATATTAGTATAGATTCGATAATTATTGGTATAAGGAAATTGAGTTAAAAAATATATATAAAAAAAACAAATATGGAGGCACGTCTCAATTAAAACCAATTTCTTATAGTCATATATGTATTATTGTTGATATTATTGTTGCTGATGATTGTTACATTTTTTATTTAATTTTTTGTTGCTTAGATGGCTGGAGGACCTGGTGATAAGTGGTTACCGGAGCACATAGACATCTACAACTTAAATGCCGCCACCCACCTTGAGATATGAGTTCTAAGTTCTTAGTATAGTTACAATAGCTACCCCACCGTTCAAACCGAAACGCATTACTGCTTCACGTCAGAAATAGGCAGGGCGGTGTTACCTACCCGTGCGGACTCACAAGACGTCCTACCACCAGTAATTACGAAAAATATAATTTTGCGGGTACATTTATTTCAGAGTTTTTGTTACCTTTTACATTTACGTCGATAGTCGAATATTTTGCTAATTTACTTAGCTTTTAAGTAGTTTCGTTTCTAAAAGTCGCGGATACAGCAGGAAACCGTTATAAAAATAATAATTTATATGTGAATTTATACGTCGGTCGGCCATTTTGTTATGGCCGCTTGCAAGAAACAAGATGGCGCCCGCAATCACTTGGAGTGCTTCATTTACAATTCATTAGACGTCCTTCGATTTTTCCACTTGTAACGACCCGAC
The DNA here is from genome assembly GCF_003987935.1 of Bombyx mandarina. The sequence goes on along the minus strand of NW_021011515.1, from coordinate 80,606 downwards.
GGGGTGGAATAGGAATCGTGAAGTCATCGAATAAAAATATTGTTAATCAGATAAATCTAAGAAAGATAATAAAGGATAATAATATCGAGATGTTTGTTTTACAGCGACATTTCCCTTAGCACGCGACATTTATCTTTGTAATTAAAGGTCCGTTTTATTTGATGCTTGCGTCCCGCCCCGATTTCTCTTGGGTATTTAACAAATATTTCAAAATAATAAATTCTAATTGTTAGATTAAATAAATAACACTAAGTTATACTTTGTATTTATTTAATATTTAATATAGATGAAAATACAATGCGGTGGATGTCACGGAGTAGAGAGAGAAGTAGTGCCATAGATTATATACCATCTCATATTCACATTGAGTTATAAGGCGCCAAATTTAAAATTATTTCAACACTTCTCCTCAATTTAAGCCTTAACAATAAAAGTAAATACTATTGTATTATATTAAGACAATTATTAAACCAATGAATTATATGAACACATTCCAAGTTTAGATCTTAAGAAAGCAAATTTATCTCTACATAATGCTTTGGTAAATATATCTGCATACTGATTGTCTGTACCTACAAACTCTAATGCAATTATCTTTTGATGATACTTTTCTTTAATAAAATGATATCTAACTTCAATGTGTTTACATCGTTTGTGGAAGTTTATATTTTTAATGACACTTATAGCACTTTGATTGTCCAAATGAAGAGTCATTGAATTTTGTTTATATTCACTGATGTCACTTAAAAACTGTTTAATCCACATTGTCTCTTTAGTAGCAGCACAAGCAGCAATGAACTCTGCTTCAGTAGTAGACAGGGCTACTGTCTGTTGTCTTTGACTAGACCAAGTTATAGCTGCTCCANCAGAATGGAAAGCAGTCGACGTCGCCCAAAACACGTCATCTCGGATCCTCCCGATCCACTAACGGTGCTTTTAGGTACTTCAAGCACCGGTCACCGTTCTCGTCGAACCCGTCGCTTGCGACGAAGGGCTCGACGAGTAAATTAACCCACAGACACAGCCCACTGAGTTTCTCGCCGGATCTTCTCAGTGGGTCGCGTTTCTGATTCGGTGGTAGATTCTGCGAAACACGGCTCTTGCTAGAGTTCATGTTAGTAACGTCTTCAGGCTTGAGCCCCGTGAGCTCACCTACTCGTGCGATGACGCTGATATGTTCTCTCAAAACCATCAGCTTAGGTAGGAAAAAAAAGCACTTATCTAAAATAGAAGCACTTTTATTGAAGGTTCGATAATTATTGGCTTAAGGATATTGAGTTACGAGCTCAAAGCCCACTTGATGATAAGTGTTTACTGGAGCCCATAGACATCTACAACTTAAATGCCGCCATCTTGAGATATGAGTTCTAAGGTAGTATAGTTACAACGGCTGTCCCGCCCTTCAAGCCGAAACGCATTACTGCTTCACGGCTGAAATAGGCAAGAGGTCCTACCACCAGTAATTACGCAAATTATAATTTTGCGGGTACATTTATTTTAGAGTTTTCGTTACTTCTCACATTTACGCCGATAGTCGAAGATTGTGCTAATTTACTTAGCATTTAAGTAGTTTCGTTTCTATAAGACGCGGATACAACAGGAAATCATTGTAAAAATAATAATTTATATGTGAATTTATACGTCGGTCGGCCATTTTGTTATGGCCGCTTGCAAGAAACAAGATGGCGCCCGCAATCACTTAGAGTGCTTCATTTACAATTCATTAGACGTCCTTCGATTTTTCCACTTGTAACGACCCGATGGGGTGGGAATAGGAATCGTGAAGTCATCGAATAAAAATATTGTTAAACAGATAAATCTAAGAAAGATAATAATATCGAGGGGTGAGACTATTTGATTTAAACGACACTTCGCTTAGCACGCGACATTTATCTTTGTAATTAAAGGTCCGTTTTATTTGATGCTTGCGTCCCGCCCCGATTTCTCTCGGGTATTTAGCAAAAATTTCAAAATATAAAAATATTAATACACACACATTAACCCATCTAATTGCGATACAATACTAAAAAAAAGAAAATTTGAATATTATTATTTTTATTTTAATATATTTATTTTATTATTCATTTTATTTGTTTTTTTTTAATAAGTATTTTATTATTATTATTATTGAAATTTCGTAAAAAGGTCATACGTACAAAACACAAACCATTGAATTTATTAAGTCAGAGCTTCCATGTATTTTGCGTTGTTTTAATTTTTCTAAATAAAATAGCACTTATTCTATTTGCTACATTAGACATCTTTTTTTTTTATTTTTTTTTTATTGCTTAGGTGGGTGGACGCGCTCACGGCCCACCTGATGTTAAGTGGTTACCGGAGCCCACAGACATCTACAACGTAAATGCCGCCACCCACCTTGAGATATAAGTTCTAAGGTCTCAGTATAGTTACAACGGCTGCCGCACCCTTCAAACCGAAACGCATTACTGCATCACGGCAGAAAATAGGCGGGGGGTGGGACTTACCCGTGCGGACTCACAAGAGGTCCTACCACCAGTAAAATTTTCAAATACCAAAACAATGTTTTGTCTGTAACTTCGTAATAACAGCTAATACTTTAGATACAATTTTAAAACGGTTAAAATTATACAATTTTCGCCCACTGTACAGCGCTTTAGACGTAATATATGAGTACTTGGATCGGAGTGCCGGGGCAATTTCCCCCGTCGGCGAGATCAAAGTGAAATTCACTTAGTCGCCTCATCAAAGGCGCCGCCTTGCGCTGCTAGTGTTGGGCGCGATGTGGATGTACGGTGTATCGATATTTTAACTTTTTATCGAAATAGTGTCGCTTCACTGGTGGTGGGAGCATCAACCATTAGATTGCCTATTGTTGCCGTGAAGTTCCCGACAGACTAAAAAGGTAACTCATTAGCATAATGTAAATAATTTTAGAATGCGTATTTAGTATAACTAGTGGTCCCGCAGTAGTCGAAATTCGACTATAATTAATTGAAATTATAAGTTTTTACACTATTAAGATTTGATTTTCAAAGACTTAATATATACTTCTATAATCACAAATTTCGCCAAGACTACACTATAGAAAAATATTAATAAAGACAAACAATATTTAATCTATTCTCAATTTGACAACAGACGTCAAGAACAAAAGTTTGACAATAAATAAATAGTATGCGTGCGTGTGTCCGTCAAATACATGGTAGTGTGTGTAATGTTTTTTTTATTGATTTCATATATATTTTTAGGCATAATTTAAAAAAATATTAGCATTCTGCACTCCTTTATATTGTCTATAAGTATGGGAATTTCATACTCCTCCCTCCGCGCAATTTTCGCAAAAAGGGATACAAAGTTTTTGCTTCACGTATTAATATATAGATATATGTTGGCGCAACGTTACTATTTCCTACCTAAGATTAGTTAAAGTTCACTGTTTCTTTAATGTTGATCTTGTTGGTTAATTATTACAATTGTAACGCGTGTCAGCAATTGTTTAAGTCGATATTCAAGAGAATTCACGACTAAGCTACTCCCACTTTCATACTATAAATATGAGTGACTATTGTCGCACGAAACATTCCGGCTCGAGCAGCCGACCGGAGCGGAGCTCTCTTTTATTATTGTTGTACGCTTGGAATTCAGTAAATGGAATTCATTAGAAAAGTGAGTCTTAATAACTGTCACTATGAAAGTCAATGACAACAACGAATAGTCAGCGTCCCGACGTCATCATTTGTAATGACAACAAGGTGCCAGTCGCGCCGTCATGAATCGCTGACGTCATGACGCTGACTTTAAAAACACCATGGAATCAGCTCACTCCGTCATATATGAAAATTACTAGCCTTAAATACCTATACTAATGTAGGTTGATGCGAGTTTAAAGGGCGTTTTACTAATCAGACCACAGACGCTCCGAGTCACGTATAAGATACTGCACTATTAACAGTGAACTTTTAATAGTAATACATATAAATTGCGACACAGTCTCGGAAGTCGATAAAAACAGTTTTTGAAGTGAAAACTTCTTTAGAATCGTTGTGATTTCAAACCGGATGCAACGGAAAAATCGACAGGTAAGAGACACAAATACAAAAATGTGTAGGATGAATCCAGCAAAGAATGAGACAGAAATATACATACTATTTAATACAGCGCCATCTGTGAGATTTTTTAATACTAACGTGTGTTTGAAAGCTCTTGTAGTGAATTTTAATTTAGGATTATACGTGAAATTAAAATATCAATTCACAGAGGGCGCTACCTTACAATTATTTACTAATGACAAAATTTTACATATACTTAAGACGTTTAGGATAGTTGTATTTTAATTTTGGAAGGTTTCACTTCTACCACGTGTGAATTGCACACATATTTTTTTTATCGATAGAAATTTATCGACTATTACCCCAACCCTGAGCCACTCCGAATCAAAAGCTCTCGTCACAGCGGCTCGCGCGCTTCTAATCGTATTTACCGGAGCTTACGTATATACTGCAGCTTTATTATAACTAAGTTTCGAAGCTACATCGCACGGCTTCAGGCAGCTTTTAGTTCGAAATAAAGTAACGTTTTGAATTTTAGTAATAATTATGATGATGGCTTATGTTGAGAATTAAAATGTCTTACAAAATATAGTCAATTTTATGGTGGACGGTATTTTTAAGAATTTTTTTTTTTTATTTTGGGAAATCTATCTATTTATTTTTTATTGCTTAGATAGGTGGACGAGCTCACAGCCCACCTGGTGTTAAGTGGTTACTGGAGCCCATAGACATATACAACGTAAATGCGCCACCCACCTTGAGATATAAGTTCTAAAAATCTCAAGTATAATTACAGCGGCTGCTCCACCCTACAAACTGAAACGCATTACTGCTCCACGGCAGAAATAGGCAGGGCGGTGGTACCTACCCGCGCGGACTCACAAGACGTCCTACCAGAATAGTAAACAGTAATTGAGCTTCAATTAAGTTTACGCCATTGAAATAGCACAAGAAGTTTTTATGTTATGATATTTATATTTTAATTTTTTAAACTTTAAATGGTTCTCCTGTGAAGTTGCAAAAATGTTGCTCAAACTCAATAACCTTCCATCTTTAAAACTACGCAACGGCTTTTAATGCGTTTTATTTAAATAGATAGAGTGATTGAAGAGGAAGGTTTATATGTATAATGACATCCCTTAAATAGTGGAGAAATCAATACTAATATTATAAAGAGGAAAGATTTGTTTGTTTGTTTGTATTGAATAGGCTCCGAAACTACTGAACCGATTTAAAAAATTCCTTCACTGTTGGAAAGCTACGCTATCCCCGTGTAAAATAAGCTATATTTATTATAATATATTTTCAAAAAATTAGGGATCCCTACTGAAACTCCAATAATGTAATTCAATGTGTAAAAAAAATTCCTAAAATTCTTTACAGCGCGTACGCTACTTTCCAAGCGAAGCCGGGGCGGGCCGCTAGTCAATAATAAATTACAGTTTCCGAAGCGAAGCGAGGGCGGGTCGCTAGTGTATCATATTTGTGTTAATTATGTGTTAAGTGATTTTAATGGAATCCACGAAGGACCTATTATTACCACAGAACTCACTTGGAGTTGAAGCTGTATCGGAAAGTGAGCGAAATAATAATATGTTCTCAAATAAATTTCTTTAATTACATCATCAAACATATATTTGAAGAATCCCAAGCGCTTGTTGGTTTTAATGAGTAATATTCAGAATCTCCATGTCTCTGTCAGCTACCAATCTTTTTTTAAAAGCGTTATGGCTCTCGATAATTGCCCGAGAGTACTTCAATTAAATCGAATGTCGGGCGCAGACCCAATCGATGGTAAGTGGCCGCTATAGCGGAGTTTTTGGCGCTTGTTATTCAGCGAGAATTTTTCTTTCACGTAATTGATTTTTTTGTTGTACTTCAAAAATCGCTAATGATTGTTGTTGAAGGCGGGGAATATTTTTTGATTGTGGATTCCGGTAACCTCTTAATGCTGGATGAGCCGTGTGTTCAACAGTCTTTTCTATCAGAGGATTCACTGGAGATAGCCTAGCATAGTCTAGCATATAAATACTTTATTACAATAAAGACTGTACCATCCGCATCGATGTTCTGTTTGTCTATGGACTCCCTTCACCACTTATCATCGTGTGACACGTCTGCTTAACAAGGTAAAATCAATTGCAATATGATTATAATTTTAATATAAAAAACTAGAATTATTTTATTAATTAACCCAGAATTTCTAGTAAGTTCTGAAATTATTTAGTTCGACTTGATATGTCTGAAACATTTACTGTTGAAAAAGACGTCTTCCAATCTAAAATTGAAAGAACGTCGATCTTAAAATACTGAACAGTATCCACTTACCATCAAAACCGACGGTTAGCTTTCATGTATATACGATATATATAGCTTAAACGATAATAAGTTTTCATCTATCTACGATTTTGAGTACCAGGACGACATAAAATCGGAGAGCTTCGAATGGCTAGTACATCAGCTGGCAGCGTTGTAAAACGCGAATGTGACCGAACTTGACCTGCTGCATCAGCTCAATACTTTGTGAGTATCGTACCCGATCCTGTAGATCGAATGGTAAACAGTCGACGTCGCCCAAAGCACGTGATTACGGATCCTCCCGATCCATTAACAGTGCTTTTAGGCACCACAAACACCGGTCACCGTCCTCGTCGAACCCGTCGCTTGCGACGAAGGGCTCGACGAGCGAATTAACCCATAGACACAGCCTACTGAGTTTCTCGCCAGATCTTCTCAGTGGGTCACGTTTCCAATCCCGTGGTAGATTCTGCATAGCACTGCTCTTGCTAGGGCCAGTATTAGCAACACTCCGGTTTAAGCCCCGTGAGCTCACCTACATGTTAGGGTGAAGCTGAAATAGCCTCTCAAGGCTATCAGCATAGGTAGGAAAAAAGAATGGCAGTATTGACGATCCTTCAGACATTTACCATTGAAAAATACGTCTTCCAATCTAAATTTGGAAAAACAGCAACTTTATTAGATAGTACCCACTTTCCATCAAAACGATGGTAAGTTTTCATCTATCTACAATTTTGAGTACCAGGACGCCATAAATTCAAAGAGCTTTGAATGGATCTCTGGAAGGGTTGTAAAACGCGTATGTGTAGTTTTACGTCCCAATTCATTGTTCAGGTTTTATGATTGGAATTCCACTATCCTGGTGCGTCAGCGTAATGCTTTGTGAGGTCGAGGCCTTAATGCTCGTCCTTCATCATGGCAGTATTGAGGATCCTCCAAACATTTACCGTTGAAAAAGACGTTTTCCAATCTAAGTATGGCAAAACGACGATCTTATATCCCACTTACCATCAAAACGACGCTTAGTTTTCACGTATATACGACATTGACGTACCAGGACGCCATAAAATAGCAGAGCTTTTAATGGCTAGTACATCTGGAAGGGTTGTAAAACGCGTATGTGTAGTTTTACGTCCCAATCCATTGTTGAAGTTTTATGATTTGAATTCCACGACCGTGCTGCATCAGCTCAATACTTTGTGAGGTCGAAGCCTTAATGCTGCTTCTTCATCATGTCAATATTGACGATTGTGCCGTCTTCGCGGCAAATTTTAAATCTGACATTTTACAACGCCAATCGATCTCCACGTTCGGATCCATCAAATGACAGCGAAGCTACATCGCATGCACACACACATCGATTACGAACGGGAGCCGAGCAACACGCAACCAAATCTAGAATAATTAAACATAACCGAATTCGACGACCGCGGGTGAAGTTAAATTATAATTCATTAACAAAGGCCTAGTGATTCTAGAACAGTGCACGCGTCCAGGAGCTCCAGTGGCAGTCCCAGGTGCGTATGTGCGTTTACACAATTTGTTGAATCCTAGACGTACATCGGGGACCTAGGATACCTTGCTGGACAAGTTCTGTATCCATCCCCGATCAGGGATCGATTGGTTTGTCCAGACCTAGTGTGTGTGTCACGAAGCTAACCGGCTAAAACCAAACTACCGAGCCGGGAATAACGTCTCACATACAACGATCCTTCAGACATTTACCGTTGGAAAAGACGTCTTCCAATCTAAATTTGGAAAAACGGCAATTTTATTGGACGTTACCCACTTACCATCAAAACGATGGTAAGTTTTTACGTATATATGACTATGAGTAACAGGACGCCATAAATTCGAAGAACTTTGAATGAGTAAGTAGTACATCTGGAAGGGTTGTAAAACGCGTATGTGTAGTTTTACGTCTCAATCTATTATAATTGAAGTTTTATGATTTGAATTCCACGACCGTGCTGCATCAGCTCAATACTTTGTGAGGTCGAAGCCTTAATGCTGTTTTTTCATCATGTCAATATTGACGATCCTTCAAACATTTATCATTGAAAAAGACGTCTTCCAATCTAAAATTGGAAGAACGACGACCTTAAAATACTGGACGGTATCCACTTACCATCAAAACGATGGTAAGTTTTCACGTATATACGACATTGAAGTACCAGGACGCCATAAAATCGCAGAGCTTTTAATGGCTTGTACATCTGGAAGCGTTGTAAAACGCGTATATGTAGTTTTACGTACCAATCCATTGTTGAAGTTTTATGATTTGAATTCCACGACCCTGCTGCATCAGCTCAATACTTTGTGAGGTCGAGGCCTCAATGCTCTTCTCTCTCTCTCTCTCTCCCTTCCCAGCTATTTATCCCACACGGTGGTGGGGTCAGCTTTCCTGACTGTACACCTCCACTTCGCTCTGTCTTCGACATCCTCGTCAGCAACATTGCATTCTCTCTTGTCCTTCAGCACTACGTCCCTCCACCTTGTCTTGGGTCTACCTCTAGGTCTCCGACCGGGGAGGTCGAGCAGTAGCGCCAAATTTCCAACGTAGTCAGGCGGCTTCCTTTTCACGTGACCATACCATCTCAGCCTACTCTCCTGCATCTTGTCGGCGATGTCCCGTACTCAATGCTCTTCCTTCGACTAATTGCGTAATTCATGATATATTATAATATGTACATACTTAAGTAATTTTACGGTTTAAAAACACGTTTCAGACATTTTATATCCAGAGCTGAAATGCTATTTGATTAAAGCAACATTATTGCAAATTTACAGGAGAGCCATATAATGTTCAATATTCCTTTAAGTTCCATTAAAAACATGGAACTGTTAATACTAATACCAAATAAAACGGACCTTTAATTATAAATATAAATGTCGCGTGCTAAGGGAAATGTTCGCCTTTCATCCCTCGATATTGTTTCTAAAGAGCTTTTACAATTATGGGCGGCAAAAGTGGCCCTCATTATTTGTGTTACGCGAAAACTGAAGAAAATGTCGCGTAGTTCATATTATAAAATCTACCTCATTTGCGGCCTGATCATTTAGACCAAAGGTTCCTTATTTTTCTCATAGATCGCTTTCAAAGCTCCTACATTTCCATCATATTCCCAAAAATCGACAAAAATATGAAAAGATTAGATCTAACTGTAAAAATTTGTGTTACGACTGAATTCCAACCACGAATTAATAGTTTTCGTAAATAAAATAAAATAAAAATAAGCTAGAATTGATTGGTTCATAATTATCTTTATATTAATACGTGAAACAAAAACTTTGTACCCCTTATTACGAAAATTGCGCGGACGGAGGAGTATGAAATATCCCACACTTATAGAGAATATAGAGGTGTGCTGAATGTAATTTTTTTTAATTATGCATAAAAAATGCATTAAATCAATAAAAAAAACATTACACACACATATATACTCTTTGTTTATTGTCAAACTTTTGTTATTGTTACAGTCTGTTGTAAAATTGAGAATAGATTAATACTGTTTGTCTTTAATATTATTATTTCTCTATAGTGTAGTCTTGGCGAAATCTATGATTATAGAAGTATAATCTGTCTTTGACAATATAACCATAATAATTTTGAAACTTATAATTTCAATTCAATATAGCTGAATATTAACTACTGGGGGACCACTAGTTTTTATATAAATTTACGAATTATTTAAAATTTCGCTACGTAATCATTTGGGAGGTGACTCCCGCCCGCATAAATTCTTTGAACTGGAAAGATAAAGTCAAACTGGAATACCTTTTTACTACGTTTGTCCCTAGCTTAGGAGATAACGCCTTATTTTGTCCGCGGAGTCTATATAAAAGTCGTTTAATGTTAAGAAGAAAAGAATAAATAATAGTTAAAAAAAAACTAAAAAAACACGCTTTATATAAAATTCAACTTAGAAGATAGAAAATAAATTTTAATAAATTTAAATTGAAAATAGTTTAAAAAAGAAATATTATATTTTATTGTAAGAAAAGCGTGGGGTGCTTTTTAAGATATTATTGTAATAATAATTCTTCTACTCATATCTGTCAGAAAAATATTTATAACTAATAACACCATGTACCCCACGCTTTTTTTAGTTTTTTTAAACTATTATTTATTTTTCATTTTTTAGCTGAATTTCAATTTTTTCAATTTTTTTTTTCATTTTTTTTTTAAATGTTGATGTTTCATAGGGTCCTCGAGAAATCTACAAAGTATGGCCGTTTAAAGTGGGTCAAAATCGCGTCTAAAGGAGTCAGTTACAAACATACAAACATACATACATACATACAAGTGAAGCTAATATAAAGCGTGTAAAAAAATGGTGCACCTGGAAGAAGTGAAGCTTCTTTTGCGGTGTGTAGTATTGTGGTTTTCTTCATTTCTCATTCTTAAATCATATTTCTCTTGTAATAGGGAATGCTGTGTATGAGAGAAAGGTCCTAGCTCGCTGTGTCATCTCCCTCTCTACACGGTCGAGTAGTTCGCGAGACGCTCTGTCTATTCTCTCACTCTCGCTCGTCCTAAATTATATCTTCTCTCTCTAGCCGTAACGAATCTGTCGCGAGTTTAATTTTACTCTAAACGCGCCTAAAGAAGTTTCGCTTCAAAAATGACAAACTGTAACATTAAAATTTATTTGATAAGTAATTTTATAAGCGAGATTTGCTAGTTTTAAATATTCCAAATCTTAAAGAACAAGGGCGTTCTTTAAGCGAAGCAACATCATAGCAATGGTCTGTGTTGGACATATTCTGTTAAATATTCTTTTTCATGTAAATTCCTGATACAATCGACCCGATATCGGACTGGTCCTAACTTATAGACGGAACGCAATGACTTTCTCGCCGGCTCCATGAAATTTCACACACACGGGGAATAATATATACGTTATTTTGTTATGGTAAGAGACTTGACCCGGGCGGGTGTATCTGCTATACTCAGCGGGTCGCGATTCCGATCCGGTAGTAGATTCAACGAAGCACTGCTCTTGCTAGGGCCAGTGTTAGCAAACTCTCTCAGGTTGAACAGGGATTTCAACCTTATGCCTTCAGCAATACTCAAGACCTTCAATAAACATCAAGTCCTTAAATTCCAGGACTTGGGACTGGGGGTAAACGAAGAGTAGTCATCGAAGAGTCCATTTTTTTATTTATTGCTTATTAGGGTGGACGAGCTCACAGCTCACCTGCGGTTAAGTGGTTACTGGAGCTCATAGACAGCTATAACGTAAATGCGCCACCCACCTTGAGATATAAGTTCTAAGGTCTCAAGTATAGTTGCAATGGCTGCCCCGCCCTTCAAACCGAAACGCATTACTGCTTCACGGTAGAAATAAGCAGGGCGGTGGTACCAACCACCAGTAAACTCACAAGAGGTCCTACCTACCACCAGTTATCTGCCGATTTCTGCGCCTCTAAGAAAGAACTGTGAAAGAGAAAACCAATTCTAGTTACCAGGAGAGCATAGATCTCAGGAGTTCTAATTTCAAAGTTTCTCGACTCAGTGCCGATCATCCCGGAATTCCTGTACGACATCCGGCACCCGGACGCTCCGCTGTCGCTCTCCCTGGACGAGGTCACGACCACGCCGCCTCCCCCCACCCCCTACTGCCCGTGCCTGGAGAAGAACGAAACCGTCACCGTCGAGAATGTAACACACAGTAAGTCATGGAATCTCTACTTTGATATGACTTTGAGGCCAAGGGTCGTGGGTTTGATTCCCGCATTGGACAAACATTCGTGTGATGAACAGATTTGTTTACTCTTTGTCTGGGTGTGTATCATCTATATATGTTTATATTCAAATGTATATAAGTAAGTATGTATGTCAGTCTCTGGTACCAATAACATAGGGAACCCTAATATAGGGTCCGATGGCCATTGGCATTCTGATTGGGAAGAAGGCTTTTTTTTATTATTGCTTCGATGGGCAGACAAACGAGCCCACAGCCCACCTGGTGTTAAGTGGTACCGGAACCCATAGACACTTACAACGTAAATGCCGCCACCCACCTTGAGATATGAGTTCTAAGGTCTTTAGTAGTTACAACAGCTGCCCCACCCTTCAAACCGAAACGCATTACTGCTTCACGGCAGAAATGGGCAGGGCGGTGGTACCTACCCGCGCGGACTCACAAGAGGTCTTACCACCAGGCTCATAGACTATTCTGGTAAAATCTAACCTAGACGGAACGTAAAACTGGTTCGCATCCAAAATAAAATTTTGTAGTACCGTCCATACATGTGATGGAATCTTTGAACGTAATCCTCTCCGACTTCGCGCCATCCGATTAACTAGAAAATTCGCACACGCTTCAAGAAACAATAAGATTAAATTATAGCCCCTTTTTTATTGCTTTTTATGACTCGCTTGGGGTTAAATGGGAGCCGGAGTCCATAGGCATTTATTACATAAATACCCAACACTCAACTTGAGAGGTGAGTTCTAAGGTCTCAGACAACGGCTGCCCCACCCTTCAAACAGGAATACATTACTGCTTCACGGCCGAAATAGGCAGAGTGCGGACTCACAAGACGTCCTACCACCTTCTTTCGTTCACCGTCCTTCATCATTCTCCTGCCCTTCTCACAGTCACCTGGGGTCGATGCAACATGTTTTCTCCTTCCATACTCCTCTATCATATACCATTTCTTCGCTCACTCCTTTCGTATAGATATCGTCTTTCACGCAATCCATCCATTTCTTCTTAGGTCTACCTCTTCCTCTAAAGCTGCAGTTAAAACTCTATTAAATTCTGTATAACATATGTCTATATTCGAGTGTTGAAATTCGTTTAAGCCAAGGGTTCCCAAACTTATTTTGTCTAGTGCCCACTTTAAGAAGAAATTATTTTTTAGTGCCCCTATTTTTTCACGTACCTAAAAGCGAGCTATAGCGAGAGCTCAGTCGGTGTCTAAGAGTCCTCCTAGATGAAATTGAAAATCGCCTCTCAAGCCTCTACACAACGCTCCCATTTTTTTCTGGATTTCTCACCGCCCCCCTTTAGGCCTGCAGCGCCCATGAGGGGGCGTTATCGCCCACTTTGGGAAAGGCTGGTTTAAGCGATATTTTTGCAAAGTTACAGGAGAGCCATTCAAAGCTACTGCCTTCCTAAGTTCACCCAAGTTAGTTATTATCAGTTTTAACACTTATTTGAGGTTTCTTTTTAAAAATTAAATCCCAATTTCCAGTCAACATCACCGCGGAGAAGGAATTCCGTCATCAGGAGCTCATCCACGAGACAGTCGCCGTCGGAGTAATGTTCGCCAGCAAAGCGATGGTGCAACTACTCGCCAATCCATTTGTGGGACCGCTTACTCACAAGTGAGTGGATTAGGGGAGAGTGAACAATTTTTTATTGCAAATTATAATAATTGGTCTCAGTATAGTTACAACGCTGCCCCGTCCTTCAAACCGAAACGCATTACTGCTTCACGGCAGAAATAGGCAGGGCGGTGGTAGGAGTGGGTAATATCGGTTTTGCCGCGTATCGAATCGTATCTATATATCGAGGATCAATATCGGATATTGAATCTATATATTTTCTGAATCTATATATTGATGGATGCTAGTAGATTTTCTCGATTCATGATATTTGAGATTTGAAACGATACGATGATATAGTATTGTAGTAGATATAGATTCAAGTCAACGTTATACGGTTGGTTTTCTGATATCAATTTATAATAATAATATGATTTTAAAGTAATAAAAAGAACATGAAAATAAAAATATCAAAAAAACTTTCCTTCATGCTTTTACCAGGCTTAGGACCGGCTACATTATTTTCAGTTTTTAGTATTTTGTGTCTTAATTTAAAATTACAAAATATACCAAAAGAGTGTAGATTAGGTAGAATATTTCATAATACTAAATACATATATTTTAGGTAACATTCGCGATTTCGTTCGCGCCTAAGGTACCTAACGTGAGTATTGCCTAGATGAAGTCTCGAGAAAATATCGGAGACGTATTTAGAAGTTCATTTGATAATATTTATACATCATACACTACAAAATTAATTCAGAAATTTTATTATTTACTAAGTTTATGTTAAAATAAAAGTTTCTAAACTTTCAAAAGTTTAATACAAACACAACAAATAAACTCAATTATTTGGATTTAACTAAAAATAGAAAAATGTGTACTTTAAAAATCAAATACAAAAAACTTTTAAGTATTTATAAACACTTATCCAAAAATTTTAGTTCAAGGTCAAAGCGCGTGAAATTAAATTCAACGGTGCAAATAGGCTATACTGCATTCTAATTAGGGTCGAAAGTTGAAACTTTTTTCCTAAATTGTATCCTGCTGATACACTAAGAATAATCTACAGACGTATGGACTTAAATATAAGGTTTATAATTGTATGGATAATGCCTGTTTCTGTTTCATTCATCATATGTGAGTGAGCGCACGATAGGGATATCGTCCGCTCACTCACTCTGGCCGATTCGATACGAACCAAACGAATATTGCTGATATTCACGAATCGGTCCGATATGCCGATGCGCATCACATCGAGCAATATCGTGTATCGGCTGATATCGTTTTATAGATTTCGATTCACGAATCGGTACGATATGGCGATGCGCATCACATCGAGCAATATCGTGTATCGGCTGATATCGATATATAGATTTCGTGCGGGGCGATATCGGATTCAACGATATTGCTGCGATATATAGATATTGAATCTATATACGATTTATATCACCCACTCCTAGGCGGTGGTACCTACCCGCGCGGACTCGCAAGAGGTCCTACCACCAGTGATTACGCAAATTATAATTTTGCGGGTTTGATTTTTATTCCACGATGTTATTCCTTCACCGTGGAATTCAATCGTGAATATTTGTTGAATACGTATTTTATTAGATAAATTGGCATCCGCCTGCGGGATTCGAACACCGGTGCATCGCTAGATACGAATGCACCGGATGTCTAATCCTTAGTAACGCCATCTTTCGTCGGAAAGCATAAACTTGGATGTTATAGAACATTTCCTAACTCTCCCAATTATGTCGAAAGTCTTCTAATCAGAATATCAACATAAACAAGACGACAAATCTAAAACGTTCTGGAATGTTCTCGAATGTTAGTTCTATTGAGAATTTTATCACCAGTAATAAATACTGTACTGAAAATAAACTGCGTTATTCCTTCGACGTCGAATTAGCTCGTAGTCATGAGTTTAGTATATGTTTTGTCAGATGAGCATACGGTCTAGAGCGGTGTTTCCCAACGTAGGGTCCACGCCCCACAAAGGGAGCAATTTGACAATTTAGGGGGACAATCGCAGTAAATTTATATAGAAAATCTGTATTACAATTATTTTGAATTTCAGTTTCTTAATATATGTTTTGAAATATTACTTACTGTGTTTTGATAACAATTTCATAGTGATTTATGTTCCTTAAATGAACAAATATTTTATTTATTTTAAAAATTATACATGGACACATAAAAAATTTAGAAAGGTTACAGTGGGGCATAGCATAAAAAAGTTTGGGAAACACTGGTTTAGAGGTAAATAGGTGCCTTCATGAACGTTCGAAATGTAAGGAACACAGCCAAATCGCAGAGGCCTCTTCGCAAACACAGCTTGAAGACGGACACGTCTTTAGAACAATGTGTCTGTGGCGAGATTCGAACCCCAGCACAAGCGCATCCCCAATTACGAATAGACCAGCCGTCTTATCTTCTAGACCATACCGACTTAAGCCCCTTTTTATTTCAGAATCGGCTATAGCGTCCCTATGTTCACGGGCTTCGTACTGATGTTCCTGTCTACACTAAGTATGTATTCTTTTTTTATTGCTTAGATGATTGAACGAGCTTACAGCTTAGTGTTAAGTGGTTACTGGAGCACACAGACGTCTACAACGTAAATGAGCCACCCACCTTGAGATATAAGTTCTAAGGTCTCAGTAAAGTTACAACGGCTGCCCCACCCTTCAAACCGAAACGCATTACTGCTTCACGGCAGAAATAGGCAGGGTGGTGGTACCTACCCGCGCGGACTCACAAGAGGTCCTACCACCAGTAAAACAGATACTTAGCGGTCAATAAGCCAACATTAACGTGTGATTCTAAAGAGGCACTAAATTAACAGAAGCAATTCACATAATTTCGCTCCTTCATGATGAATTCTCGGAGATAACTCAAAGATCGCTGCAGAAAGATGTTGACTCTGATAGACACAGCCCACAGAGTTCCTCGCTGAATATTCTCAGTAGATCGCGATTCCGAGCCGGTAATAGATTCAGCGAAGCACTTGTAGTGTGTAAGTTAGTTGTAAGGCAGTCAGAAATATAGCGTTGTACAATTAAGACGTGCATTTTATTATATCCCGCGAACCCCGCACACCGCATGGCGACCCTAGTCAGTCGTGCGATAAAAATCGCCGCGTGCACATGCACAGTTATATACGCACTTGCACCGTAATATCCGTTCGATATAAACGAAATAAAATGGGAAAATCATACTCGAAACAAGAAGAAAAAGAAGTCATTATAACACAAAACGCGGCTGCTGGAGAAAATAGCGCAACAGCAATCAGGGAAGATCATATACACACAAATAACATCCTATTAGGCACCCTAGTAACCATCGTCGGGCTGGTGATTTTAATAATTCTACTTAAAAATTATAAAAAGTGCATGAAAAAGTGGATGCGCAACCCCGCACACCGCACACTGCTCTTGCTAGGGCTAGTATTAGCAAACTCTCTCATCGACCGGGCGTAGTTGAAATAGCCCCTTAGGCTACCAGCAAATGGGTAGGGAAAGAGACGCAGTCCAAAAATGGTTTCGTTGCCAAACTTGACAAAGGACCAATGCTTAACTTCCTCTTCCAGTATTCGCCTTTGGTCGCTCATACGGAGTACTCTTCGTAGCTCGCGCGCTGCAAGGTATAGGATCCTCGTGTTCATCCGTGTCAGGAATGGGTATGCTCGCCGAAAGATATCCTGATGATAAGGTACACTCCATTCCTCTCTTCTTAGAACTTTGAATTTGCCAGATATAAGCAGCTTGGTCGTATCGCCAAGAAAACTGGTGGTATATTGTTTGTACCAAGTGGGCCACAAAGCAGTCATCATTATAGCTTATGGACTTTTTTTTTATTGCTTAGATTGGTGGATGAGCTCACAGCCCACCTGGTGTTAAGTGGTTACTGGAGCCCATCTACGACGTAAATGCGCCATCCACCTTGAGATATAAGTTCTAAGATCTCAGTATAATTACAACGGCTATCCCACCCTGCAAACCGAAACGCATTACTGCTTCACGGCAGTGGTGATAAGTATCCGCGCGGACTCACAAGACGTCCTACCACCAGTAAAACATCTATGGCCTATCGCTAAATCCGATAACTTTCACATTTCTATTTTGTTCAGTTTTTTCTTTAATACAAGTAAGTTGCTATTGCAATATTTATGGCTAGATTTTTTTAAATCTAAATAGGTAGAACTACAAGCCATATGATGTTAAGCTACCCGAGCCCATAGACCACAACAAAGCGTTTAAACAGTCTCGATTTTTAGAGTAACAATTTTCGATTGCAACTCAAAAAGTACCAGGTTCGCATAATGACGAGGAAGTATTCCAATAGGAACGCGGCAACGCTATGGGCATCGCTCTCGGCGGTCTCGCTCTGGGCGTACTCATCGGCCCTCCGTTCGGCGGATTGATGTATGAGTTCGTGGGAAAGACGGCTCCTTTCCTGATGCTCTCCGCCTTGGCTCTCGGCGATGGATGTAAGCTTCACTTGGGATATAATACCTTTTTATCAAGTTATATAGTTTTTGAAGTGAAACTTCTTTAGAATCGTTGTGATTTCAAACTCGATGAAACGAAATAAAACGAAACGAAAAAATAAGTCCATAGAGACACAAACACATAAATGTATAGGATTCAGCCGGCGAGAGAATGAGATAGAACACATTATACGTGAAGTTAAAATATCAATTCACAGAGGGCGCTACCTCATACTATAAAAGATTGTTTACAATTATTTCTATTTAGTTTGTTATCAACAGATGTCACTGCACGTAAATTCAAAAATTCCTGAATCGCGATGACAAGATGTTACACAGTTGATAGATGTTCTCGTATTTCTCTTGCCTAATTATACCTACCTGGCGTCGGGATTAGACTTGCGCAAAACATCACTTCCCAATGTAATGTGATATGACATCACTTTTACAGATAGGTGATATTACTCGAAAACATTACACATCACTCTTAACATTACTCGGTGCGTTCAAAGTGATGTGTATAAACACATCACTTAGGTAATGATTCGGGTGTATAGATACAATGTATTCGTCGTCACAGTATCTATTGAACGCACCGAGTAATGTTAAGAGTGATGTGTAATGTTTTCATCAATCATTACCTAAGTGATGTGTATAAACACATCACTTAGGTAATGATTCGGGTGTGTCATTACAGTAGTGTATTACAATACAAAGTATGAACTTTGTATTGTAATACACTGTTATATTACTTGACAGATTGACTTACTTAATAATATAATAATTTTATTTTTTACTTAATATAATTTATTGTGGGATGAACGGATTTCATATGGCGACTTAGACTGCAAATTGAGCTCGACAATAATGTTAATATACGAGAGCAGTAGATGCATTGTTTCGGCGCGATATCCTCAAAGTGCATCCAAGGAGGACTGTACTTTCATTTAGACGCCGTTATTTCTTTCACTTATTAAACACGCATTAAAACAAATAATAAAACTATCTTCAAACAAGTGCTTAAGTAATTCAAATCAAACACAAAAATTAATATGAAATATTACTAAACAATTACGAGCGACTAGCGATTTTACAAAAGTTGCGAATAAAAAATTAAGTAAGTACTTGCGGGGAACTACCGGCTGGCCGCATGAAAAATATAAACACAAATACCTATATTAAAATTCAGACGTACCATAGGTATAAAAATGTACCTAGCGGCCAGGACATACGGTTCAAAATCACTAGGAATAATTCCGTGTCGCTTGCTCATTTATTTTGCGTCGATCGGTCTGTCTCGCTCGCTCGGTTCCGTTCGTGTATTAAGCAACATTACACGACAAAGAAAGAAACATGTTGGGTGATAGTGTGATGTTTGTTTCCTTCGCGTAATGTGTGATGTTGCATTACATCGTAGAGTAATATTACCCGAGTAATATCACTCGCATTACTTACACATGTCTAGTCGGGATACCGTGATCGTGCAGGTGGTTTCCCCAGGGTGAGGCTGCTCCATTGCATTGCGGAGTGGTTGACCCTTGCGATTTATTTTATTTTTTCATAGGTTTCACTTCTACCGTGTGTGACTTGCACACACATGCACACTTTTTTCTTCCAACACCTTACGCCCTCGTGGTCTTCGATTCCAGTACTGCAGCTGATGATACTTCAGCCGGGCGTCGTGAGGCAAGAGACAGAGCCTCCTTCTCTGAAGCAACTTGTGACCGATCCATACATATTGATTGCGGCTGGTAAGTCAGTGAAATGCCGACGTAGACTTCAATCCACTGAGTTCCTCGCCGGATAATGTCAGCGGGTCGCGATTCCGATCCGGTGGTAGATTTAGCGAAGCACTACTCATGCTAGAGCCAGTGTTAGTGACTCCTCCCAGATTAGAGAACCCGTGAGCTCACCTATCCGTGACTAGCTGGAATAGTCCTGTAGGTTACCAATAGGTAGCAAAAAAAGGTAGACTTGTGATTTCTCACATGACCAAACCAAAAAAAGATATGCTATTTATTGTCACGAAGATTTATCGAAAAAACAAAATTAGGAAAAGATTAAAATATTTTCGGACAGAACCAGTCAATAATAGTTGATTATTAACTTATATATTTATTGGGAGAACATTTACGACAATTATTAGATGCTGTACAGTGTTCAAAGATAACTTACTAAATTTTTTTTATGAATTGGATTTGAAGTTTCTGTCTGATGAACGCCGGTTACACGGTTACACGCATAAAAATGTGTCACGTTCCGCCTGATAGTGTAAGCGAGAGCACGGAACAAGCGATAGAGAGGCACGATCAGCTCAAGCGTTGACTTGTGACGCATTTATCTCTCTTCTAGCGCGACGTTAGCTCAGCGGTTCGATTAGTTCTGCTACTGACGTTATCACGTAAAACTATCGTCCGCAAACAGACTTTAGAGATAACCAATTTTATTTTACCCCACAGGAGCCATTACTTTCGCAAATGTTGGCATAGCCATGCTGGAGCCGAGCCTGCCGATTTGGATGGCCGACACCATGGAAGCCAGGAGGTGGCAGCAGGGAGTCGCTTTCCTTCCCGCCAGCATCTGCTATCTGATAGGTACGTGAACATATTTTACTGGTGGTAGGACCTCTTGTGAGTCCGTGCGGGTAGGTAACACCGCCCTGCCTATTTCTGCTGTGAAGCAGTAATGAGATTCGGTTTGAAGTGTGGGTCTGTCGTTGTAACTGTACTGAGACCTTAGAACTTATATCTCAAGGTGGGTGGCGCATTTACGTTGTAGATGTCTATGGGTTCCAGTAACCACTTAACACCAGGTGGGCTGTGAGCTCGTCCACCCATCTAGAAATTTGTTTGTCATTCGTAAGAATTGTACCAGGAGGGCATAAATGCAAAGAGCGTTTCGAAATCAATTTTCGACATAGCTATTCTGTTTCAGGCACCAATCTTTTCGGCCCCCTCGGACACAAAATGGGTCGCTGGCTGGCCGCCTGTTCCGGACTCGTCATCATTGGACTCTGCCTCATCTTTGTGAGTTCATTTAAAAAAAAACATAATTAAATTACGAAATCTTCCTCTAACTCGAAATTTCAAATACCAGTTCAATACAATGACGATAAACTCGTAAAATATATGGGAGCTCATTTGATACCTTCACGAACTTATCAGATCCTAGTACTTTTTTTTTAATATATATTATTTTTTTACGTAAAAACAAGCCGATGTTCCTATTTGGCGTTAAGTTAATGCTGAAGCAAAAGTTACCTGATTAAAATCCATAGACAATGGCGAATGTCACCTACCTTGAATAATAATAAAATCTACATAAATAAATAAATAAATATTTACTAACAATCACGCCACGTTAACTGGTCCCGTGATAAGTTCGTAAAGAACTTGTGTTACAGGTACCAGATAACGGAAATAAATGTAAGATTTTTATTATACACATACATATATTTAATATCCATCCATAACCCTGGAAAAGACATTTATATTTATCATACAAATATCTTTCCTTGGCGGGATTCGAACCCGCGACCCCCTTGTGTAGTGACCATGTCACTTACCACTACACCAGACGGTCGTTACATTGCATTCCAAAGAGCATATAATCACTACGTTTGCATTCTACATCTGTCCCGGCCATGATATGTAAGCCTAAACACATAAATGCTACGTCATAGAAATAGCTAGGTGGTACCAGTGGAGGTCAAGAGTAAACCATGTTTGAGCACATATTTAGACAAAATGGTAGCTAATAAGAGTAACCTTCCTATACACGGTAATTTTTTTGAACGATTCCACTCTAACACGTAAAGAAAAATTCCCCAAAACTCTCTTATAACACGGTAATTCTACAACACGAAAATGAGATTTTGATGTGAAACATCTATAGCCGCACGTAAGACCGATTTCTGGCGTGGCGACGCATGCCGTGGCGACGCGTCGCCATGCTCAATCGACTGTGCGATTCTCTCCCACTCGATCCGGCGTTAAGCCATCTCTCTCGCTACACTGAGCTCGGATACCTATAGTGTATACTCCGTAGTGTATACTATACAGTGTTGTTTACTACAGTACACATAACCTGTGTTTTACTTGAAAACAAATTATTTTTTCGTAATATTTTATCATTATGACATATTTAGTTCCTATCACAATCTGTTCTTTTCTGCATATTACTTTTACAAAATAATGTCGATATTTCACATCTGCCAGGCGTCCCGTGATCGCTCACATTTTTTTTGTAATTAAAATTATTTAGAAAATTACATTATGCACTACGAACACACAATACATGGAATGACGGGAAAATTTACTGCTTATTTTTTATGATTAATAGTTACAAAAATAATAGACGAATAATAGTCTCATATAACACGGTTTCACAAAACACGGGACTTTGTAGGACCGTAACTACCGTGTTTTATGTGAGTTACGTGCAATAGAATTTACTTCCACGCTCTCATGTTACCCTGGTACATCAGATCCCGATGGCTCGCAAGTTGGAGCACCTGATCATCCCCAACGCTGGTCTCGGCTTCGCCATCGGCATGGTGGACTCGTCCATGATGCCGGAACTGGGTTTCCTGGTCGACATCCGCCACGCAGCCGTCTATGGATCAGTTTACGCCATCGGAGACACGGCCTTCTGCTTGGGATACGCTGTCGGTAAGCGTATACAAATGAGTATTCAAGAAGAATTTACTCCTTCTATAATATTTTAAATATTCAGACCATTTGTGTATCTTACTATCTTATCCTACTTATATTATACACGCAAAAATTTGTAAGAATGTATGGATGTATATTTGTTATTCTTTGACGCAAAAACTACTCAATGGATTTTGAGGAAACTTTACTATTAAAGCTTACATATCAGAATAGCACATAGGCTATAATTTATAAAGATATAGTGTGAATTACGGTAGGCAGTAGATTGGCTCTGCTCCTAGCATTGCTGACGTCCATGGGCAACAGAAACCACTCACCATCATCACCTCACAGGGGCAATAAAAAAGAATAAGTTGAGACATTGCATTTTCTAATCTAACGCCTCTTTCAATAAGGTCCCGCGTTCTCTGGCGCCCTGGTAAATAGCATCGGCTTCGAGTGGATGCTGGTCATCATCGCCATCCTGAACTTCGCCTACGCCCCGTTCCTGCTGTTGTTGCGCTCGCCCCCAGCCCGTGACGAGAAACAGGTGATTAAAATACTATCATCATCATCATCTCCAGCAGTGATCTCACGTAGATTTTCGCCATACAAACTCCGGTGGACTATAGCCATTTAACACGTTGACTGCGGGACTATGTGAGGGGTTTTTAGCCAGTGCGTACGAGGTCTTTCAGAGACAAGATCGGACTTGTTTACGGTATGAGAAACGGACTTTTGTGAAGCTGATAGGCTGATAGGCGAAGTCCGTTTTCGAATATACCTGTAACGCCGGTAAGAGTAACGCCATCTATCGCCGAATAGCGCGGTTTTTATATTACTGTTACGAGCTGAGGTGCGGGATAAACAAAAAATTCCACCGAATTACAAGTTAACACTATATTAAACACTTAGAACACTTAAAACACTCAACAAACACCTTTAAACTCTCAATTCACTTCTTCCGCTTCGCTTCAGGTGATCCGTTCGCTGTTTCGCTTCGAGTAGTTCCGATTACTAACTGACTGCGTGCCATCCCTGCAACGCTTTTATAGCCGATACCACATCCCTAAAATTATCGAGAATATTCCACACATCTCTAGTATTATGTTTCTGCTATCTGACAATAGATGGCGTTGTACTTCTCGAGCGTTCTAGGTGCAACTAGATCCTTCGATATTCGTTCGACTATTCTGCGATAGATGGCGTTACTCTTACCGGCGTAACATTACTCTATACAGCTTGTATAAGCAAATTAGTGGAATGATGAAAGAATATAATATTTGCTGCTGCCCATTAAAAGTACAACAAAAGGATACAACAGCTCGTAATCACAAAAACAATTGTTATAAGATCATTATTGATTAATAGCATTCGTAATTTCAGAGCCTCATCATGGGTGAGAAATCCTCAGTGCGTTACGTGAACTATCAGAACGAGGAGTAAGGACTCCACTAGCCAAGACCAGACCAGAGACCTGAAGACCTGGAGTCAATCAGCGGTTAGAGATATTATAACTTGGGAGCGAATCGCCGAGGCGTAACACATAAAATTTTGAACTCACTGACTTAATATTAACATTAAATGATCACGCAACGGGGTTTGCTTGTAAACGAATTTTAGACGTCTTAGGAGCGTATACATTGTATTAATAGAATTACAATAATAAATATTTAAACTGTATACATATTGCCCGAATATCATATTAGTGTTTGTCTATATAGTATATTATAGACATGTTACCAACAAATTTTTAATCAAAATAATATATTATTGCTATCTATATTTATTAAATGTATACAAATATTATACGCATTCTATTTATTGAATGTTATTGTAGTGCTTTCAATGATATATATTTACCTAAAACTTCTTCCAAACGAAATGACAAAAGTATTTTTTAACTAATAACAAAACTTTAGCTATTTACTTTAACATAACCAAAATCGAATCCGAAATATTCTAATTAAAAAATCAAGTTATGTATTTAAAATTTAATCACACGTATTTCGTTTTATTTATATTTTAATCATATATTTCGGATACAGTTTTAATATCTTTAACACTGACAACTTGTGTTTAGTTAGATTAAAATGTGTTTTTGTCATTTTTATTCAGTTTTCCTATCGACCAATTTACAAACAATTAGAAATTAAAAAAAAAACATTAGTAAATGTATTTTAATAGAAACTGTATTTAGCTTGTATCAAATAATCTTCGTATAACAATAACTGACGTGGCTTCGAAAGCAAAGGTGTGATGTGATTTTGGATACGTTTAAAAGAGTCAAGTATTGCCCAAATTGCTGGTGATTCTGTCGTGTGAATGACATAGTTTTTTATTTATTTTCTTTATTGCTTAAGTGGGTGGACGAGCGAATAATTCCGATATGCCTTTGCGCTTTTAATGTCGCTTAACTATCGACTCTAAATACAGCTCCACCTCTGAGAGAAGTCCCCAGAGACACTCTAACACTTACTATAAATATTACAATCCAATAATATACTATAACTAGGCATACTCTCCCGCTTCGCTGGGCATTCAAAATTAACATTATTATTTATTGTCATTATTATTAGGGAGTCCAACACTCATATAAATATTAGCCTATCCATTGAGTACATATAATTGCTACATGGATACCAAGTTTCAAGTCAATCGGATGCATGGTTCAGTAGTTATAGCGGAACATCCGTAAAAACCACTGTAGATTTATATATTAGAATAGATTAACCTGGAAATCGGAAACGGTCATGAGAAAATAAATCTCGTATGTCACATATATGGACTGGTGGCGGGGCTTGAGGATGACTTATGTCCAGTAGTGGACATCTGTGGGCTGAAAGGCAGATAGATAGAATACATATAAATATATGGATGTTTTGTTGTTACATCACTGTTCTTGTAGTTCCATGCGCTGGTCCGATCTAATTAAAACGACCTTGGAATCCAGCATCAATGTCGCTATCCACTGCGCAGGGGATTGGAAGGAATGGTCCTCCATTCCTACATAGTCCTAACAAAAGTGCCCCGTAAAGTTTACGACCCTCAGTACTGAGAAACATGACGCACGGAGAAGGAGGTTTCTGCCCAAATAATGCGTGATTAAAAATATACAACATGATTAACTTCAATATCCGATGAAAAGTTATCGGACATTTTATTTTTATTTTAGCACGACAGAAAGCTGATAGCGTTTTTTAAACTTATCCAAAATTGATTCTAAGCATCTGCTTAGCTATAGTAAAGACACAATGTGTAAATTTTTGGATGCTACGTCACAGATTTTTGTGAATAAACAATAAATACCCGTTATATTCAGGGTGAATTCGTGTAAATAAAATGTATACATATTTACAATGTCATATGTAGACACAATGTTTCTCGTATTCTTAAACGTCGTGTACGTACGTACATTTGTAGATATATGTGTTTTTGTTAAATTCATATCCATGTAATACTGTTAAAGCAAAATCAGTACATACCTTATAGTTCTTCATTCATATTTACCAAATTTCAATGGCGAATTGAACAGGCAATTCATTATTTTATAGACAAAATAAAATGCCGAAAATTCTAGATGTACCCAGATGCTTATAAATCAAAATTGTATACGCTATATTTTGCGAATGTGACTTTGACAATATATTTTAAAAAATATGTATACAATATTGTAGACAATAATTTTGTGTAACGTATACAACTTATTTATATTGTATATAGTGCATGCATTACGTTTGCCAAATAATATGTGCATTGAGAGATTTACTAAAGATTCATATTTATCACGTTTTTAATTTGATAATTAAATAGTTTTTGCCTACTAAAGAAACGAATACAAATCATAGTTGTTAATAAGAGTTATAATAAACATTATTATTGTTTAATACCAGAATTATTACGGAAAGTAACAGTTTTAATTGTCTTCATCGACTTTTATCACAATTATGTTCAATCTTATTCAGAAGGCATATATCTCTTGGTGCACACGAGAACCGTTGGTCTCTGGTAGATTCGTAATGATTTTAAAAACTTAATTAACGTTATTCCTTAATTAACGAAATGTCATCACAATTACTTTAAATTTTGTAATTACTTAACGCGGTTGCACACGATAATCTTTCGGAGACGAATATCGCAAGATTATCTTATTTTAATAATTGGACATCAGCAACGACAAAGGCAGACCCAAGCCGCTGCCTACCGTTAAACAAATAAGGTTCAAGCTTAGACTCTAATTCTTCTTATTTTTTTGAATTATTTATGCTCAAAACAAATCACAATCATTACAGTACATTACATCTATACATTTGTAAATAAAATTGGAATGTCTGTTTGTAATATTGAAAAAAAAAAAAACGCTTTTTACTACATGCATTTGAATTATATACACCAAACTAACAAAAATTACATTTTTTACAATTTTGTCTGTCTGTCTGTTTCTTCCGGCTAATCTCTGGAACGGCTAGACCGATTTTGACGAGACTTTCACTGATAGGTAGCTAATGATATAGACTATTTTCACCCCATGGCGTCGTATGACAATAACCGCGGGTAGGATCGCAGGACTCAGCTAGTATTATCTAAATCGTAAACCTATTACCATAGTACTTATATCTTATCTGGATTGCAATTAAAATAATATATGTATTCAACGAACCTGTATTAATATACGTAGCAAGCGAGCTTATAAATTGGCTATTGAAAACAAAATTACATAGTACATATGAAAATAAAAAAATTGAAAAAAAATAAAATTAAGAGTTCCAGGAAAAAAAAGCATACAAAAAAACGAAGTATCTACATAATAATATATGATTGTGTTTTTCACTGTCTTTATTAGTGTGCATTCAATAGACGTTCTCGGCTTAGTCATAAGACGCCTGTATCCGTGTTAATGGAATGCAAATATGGCATTCCAAGTTTCAATCATCCGACTTTGGAATGAGCTCCCCTCCACGGTGTTTCCCGAGTGCCATGACATGCTCTTCTTCAAACGAGGCTTGCGGAGAGTACTTAACGCTAGGCAGAAGGCTTCTAAGTAAGATCTCTTTTAATTCATAATGTCCTAGTTCCTAGTTCTTTATCTAGACTAGTAGACAGCTTGGCTCTGCCGCTGGCATTGCTGAAGTCCATGGGCGACGGTAAACACTCACCATCAGGTGCATTTTTTATTGTCCTTGTGGGCAATAAAAAACACCCTGATTTCTCGAGAATATTAAAAGCAGTCGTTTTTTATGATTTGTTAGCTACCGATGATTCTATGTCTGTCTTGAAACAGGCATGGCTTTTGTTGTCAGGTAGACATTTAAGTCTATAAGCGGGTTAATCAAGGATTGATGAGTTTCCGAGACCAACAGTTCAATAGCTTTCTCTTAAACAAATATTTGGAATCACTTATCATCGCTGACGGTATTGGACCAATAAAGTAGTAAATATTGTTTTGGAACAAACAAAATAATCCCGAGCTTATAGGAGACATTGTAAATAAAATGCTATGTCGCTATGTTTTTATTCTGTATATATATATATATATATATCTATATAACACGTGTAGTATTTAAAAATGTATAATTACTATAATAATTGTAATTCTTGAGCCTCTACTACGTTTGCAAGCGTTAAAAATTTCTGTTTTAGACTAACGCGTCTTAAAAACTGATTTATCCGATTTTTTTAGTTCTACAAACTCTAAAGACAATGAAATCTGAATCTTGAAAAGTGCCAAAAATGATTAGTCAGCGTATTTAGGATTTTACAATTTACGACAATAAAATGAAAATAATATTTAACAGAAATTCAATAGTCCAGGTTTTGGGGTTCCTACTTATGTTTCCCGGGAAACGATTTTCCTATCACCGAGAACTTTCTTCTTCATTATCCTAAATAAAATAAAAATTAAATAGAATATTAATTTGTCAGTCTAAACTTTGTTTATCTTTTCACTTAGGTAATATTAATATTGAAATTGGTGTTTAAATCATTCCCGGGAAAATACACAGCCAATGTTTATCGTTGTTAACAATAAATACATTAAAACAAGAATTAAATTAAAATATCCTAACTACAGCCGTTTATAAATTAGCAGGTTAATTAAAATCTTAGTTTACTTATCTTCTCTGTAGTATATGCGTTGAGATACATATAACTGATAACTAACTGAAGTCGGAGCTAATACACGAACATACAAGATCACGATTTTCACAAAACAGTACTAATTGTGATATAATTAATATAATAAAAATAGATGAGTATTTTTCAGCAATAATAATGTAGACAAAATATTTACTCATAATTATTGTAGACCATTTAAATAATCAATGTAGACATATTATTATTAATTACATTTTCCAATAAATAATCTTTAAATGTGTATCTACTCTATAGACGCATTAAATATCTTCTATATAGGGTATTTTCAGGACAACTGTTACTCTTCTATCTTATTACGGCCTGCTTGACGGCATGTTGCCGTCACTCTTTGACATTGGCAATGCCAGAGACACACCGACCAGTATACCATTTTCTTTATGGTATTTCGGTTCGAAGCTCCTCTAAAAGCCAAAGTGCTGTCTCATAAGGAAATTGGTTTAAAACTAAACCTTATAAAACGTGAATCTCTATATACTACGCAAATAAAATTGCGTTGGTTTATAACCAAATTTAAGCAAACTTATACCGTAGTTTTAAATGTAACCAATGTAGACAGTATATTTATAACGTATACGTATTTTTAAACATGTTTCTTGTGTTGTGCGGATATGTGATGTTGTTTTTATTATTATTATGTAGCACTTACGTAATTTGCGTAATTACTGGTGGTAGGACATCTTGTGAGTTCGCACGGGTAGGTACCACCGCCCCGCCTATTTCTATAGTGAAGCAGTAATGCGTTTCGATTTGAAGGGTGCGGCAGCCGTTGATTTGATTTGAATTGTAGTCAGACCTTAGAACTCATATCTCAAGGCAGGTGGCGGCATTTACGTTGTAGATGTCTATGGTCTCCGGTAACCACTTAACACCAGGTGGGCTGTGAGCTCGTCCACCCATCTATGCAATAAAAAAAAAATAAAAAAAATCTCACACTAACAGCCCATACAAGTACCTTACAAGTACCGATATCATACATTATCATGTCACCGACATGAGTGCTAGCATATCTGTAGCTATACAAGTGAAACATTGTGAAACATTAATGCCGTATATATCTTTCCAAAGAAAATTGATTGGATACAGTAAAAAGTATCACATTGTTCAAATTGTGTCTGATTGTTTGATCATTATCCTAATTGTTTAATTGTAGAATCACTTTGCAGTACTAAATGAACATACTAATATTTTTAAGTATAAATAATAGAAAAAATTTTAATTTTCGTACTAAAATTCTAAGTTTTATAAGTTTTCACTTCTATCGGTGATCCCTGTGGCTGCCATTTTATAATAATTATTATTATTTTATTATGTACAAAGTTTTTACTCTCGAATTTCTATGAATTTCGGTAAATACTGAAAAATCACGGGCCAATCTACGCCAAGTGGAGTTTATTTTCAGTTTTAGTTTCGTCCGATGTTTCGTCCTGCAAAAAAAGCATTGGAACAATCCGACACGTCTAAACTAGGGTACTGATGTCGGAATCATTTATGAAGTCTTTTGCAGTACATTGTCTTGTCGGTTTCTAGTTCGGTAATGTAGGAATATGTGCGCATAATAAATAGGTTAATATCATCACTCCATTTCGTGCGCACTCTTGGTTTACTCGCTTTGGTGGTCCCAGATTGGGTGATGTATGTCTCCTGCGAAACATCATCAGCTGGCGTTTTATTATTATTATTGTTTTATTATTATTATTATTTATTATTATTTCGCATCGCATATCCGTACTAGATAGACTTTTCGTGTATGGCTGCACAAAAAGTCGCATTGAAACGCATCCTAAACATGTTTACAAGGATAAGTATACATGTATCTCCATCAAAAACAGGATTTAAATTCAAATTAATTACAGCCTAATAGACGGGAAACTGTCAGATAGATATTTTATCTAGATAGAGAATTGTCATGAAGCGCTGATAATTCCACTGCACCAGAACCCTCCTCAAACAAAATTACATTTCTTTATAATCAAATTTAATAAACTTATAACGTAGATTTTAATGTAATCAATTTAGACATTAGATATAAAACGTGGCGTATTATAAAAACTGTGGCATATTGTTTTTTTTTTAGGTTTGAGAGATTACTGGTGGCCCAGAGGCCTTTCCGGTTTTACCAGGACAGGTGGGCGAGCAAAGGCTCTGCCAGGAGGGGTGGGACTTGCTAACAGCTACCCGAGCGCCTCCAAAAGAGACCTAACAACTCATGAGTAGCCGCTTCGAGAATGAATGTACTACCGGATCGGAATCGCGACCCGCTGAGAAGAGCCGGCGGGAAACTCAGCGGGCTGATGCATGGGTTAGGTTGCACGTTGAACTCTTTGCCGAGCTCGACGAATACAATTACCGTGTGAATAACTGTGAACATTAGAGACACTAATATATCGGGTGGTTAATTTTTCCAAATGGGTTCCGCGATTTGGGAATATAATCGCTAATTTGATTTAAAAAAAGGGGTTTATCAATGCTTGGGCTGTGAACTTGCACGGGCAGGTGTCTTCCCGCATACTGCCTTCTGGTTTTATGACCAGTATAAAATCTTACTACCGTGTACTACTTGCATATATACAAGTTCCGAACAAAATTAGCAAGTCTAACGATCAATTTCAGCCGCTCCGTAGAAGATCTTCTCTTCGTCATTATTTCCACAACTGCATAGTATGCTTGGAGTAAACAAATCTGTACCCAGCTATTTCGTTTTTTATAAACACCGCGGAACCCGATGACTAGCCGGACTATATCTAAAAACTTAATCAACATATTTATGATATTATAAATCGTAGAAAAAAACATACAAATCTTATATATCATAAAAATACTTTGTCCCTGAGACACTCTAATTATCAATACATACTATAAAGTTTAATTTAAATGTAAGTTTCTCCTGTGTTATGCTAGAACCACGTGTGAAACCAAGTTAATACCGTTCAGAATCAGGGATTAAAATTCCTATTCCATCTCCACTGTCCAAATTTTATTTTTAAACGCACCTCAAATATATTACTTATGCGAACCTCACCTAAATATATGAAAATAAATGTGTATTATACTTTATTATTTAAACTGTATACAATTAATTTTTCTGTATACATATTTATATTTAATAGACAAATTATTAACAGTTCTAATAGTTTAATTGCTATCCAAGAATGCATTGTATGTTAATGTGTATTTGTTCTAGTTTATTTAAACAATTTAAATGTTAAAGGTTTGTATAAAAAATGTTTATTGTTACATAATTGTAAATTTGTTTTTTTTGTTTTGTTTTATATATTGTTAGTCTATTGCATAATGTCATATATCACATATTTTACTGTTACACAAACTTGTCGACTTTAAGAGTTAAATTCGAAAGATTAGAATCATTTACAGCCAGTAATGGCTTAGCAATTGTAAGCCCTTATTTCAGTTGTCATCTCAGTTCGATCTTGTATCAATCCTACCGCGTATCGTTATCGATAAATATCAAAATTATTAAGTCACTTTTAAGGATGTCCAGTGTTATTAAAAACATTTAACCGTAATTTAAAATAAAAATGTATATCATCAAAGTTTTAATGGCCGCTTTGAAATTAACAAAGTTGAATTGGAGATGTATGTTTCAAATCGATTAAACCATGGGTATATGAACTGAATTGTCGCGTTTTATTTGGCTTGTGGCGGATTACCTTCAGTGAACTGCTCAACATCAGGTGGATCATGTCAGTGGTACTCAACCTTTTTTCGACTACGACCCTTACAATAGAGAAAAATTTGGCGCCCCCCTAGATAAGGTAGATTACGAGCTGCTAAATCAGCTGCTTCTCTCATCTAGCTCCTGTCAGTTAGAGAATCGGGCTCAGTGGCGAGCAATTAGAGTGGCCTATGTCTATAGACACTATAGGCAGACGTTGTGTAAAAAAATTGACGAACCCCAAAAAGCTACTGGCCGTCCCCACGGGGGTCACTAGTTTGGGCACCACTGGCCTATATGCTAAATTTAAAACAAAATAAGCTTCTACAGAGCCCGTCCATAAATATTCCTTTTAAAAAACAATCAGCTAATTTGGGTTTTGTATAGAATTTGTTAACCTCCGCTTTCTTTCACGAGCGCTATGACATGTCCTTCTTCAAACGAGGCTTGAGGAGAGTAGTCAATGGTAGGCAGCGACTTGCCTCTGCCCCTAGTATTGCTGATGTGATGTGCCACTCGTCATTACGCGGGCCGTATGCCCTTCTGCTTAGAAAAACAATTTTAAAAAATCCAAAGTCGTCGCGGCTCGCGTTATAAGATGCCCAGTGCATTCGTATCGAGCGACCCGTCGCTTGCAACGAAGGGCTCGGCGAGTAAATTAACCCATAGACACAGCCCACAGAGTTTCTCGCCGGATCTTCTCAGCGGGTAACGTTTCCGATCCGGTGGTAGATTCTGCGAGGCACTGCTCTTGCTAGGATTTATATTCGCAACATTTATTGAGCCCCGTGAGCTCACCTACTAGCCCGGTGACGCTGATATGGTCCCCGAGACCATCAGCGTATGCAGGAAAAAAAATTGTACGACCGTGCTGAGGTTCGAATCCCGCTGACAGATACCGATTTATCTAATGAAATACACTCTAAGCAAATGCTCATAATTGACTTGCACGGTGTGGGAGTAAAACATAAAAAAATGTTTAAAGGTGCAATTTTTGTTTTTTATAAATTGTTGATCTGTTGCATAATGTTATATAATGGAGACAGGTGAACCTGTTCACGGTCTATACCAGGGGTGGGCAAATATTTTGATAGTCGGGTCATTGCAAATGAAAATTTGACCTCGGGCCAAACAGTTTTTTTCTAATTTTAAGTAAGTATAGTTTTTGCTAAGGATGTCAATTAATGAATTTTAAAACCAACATTTTTAAATCAAAATATTGATTTATCAAGTCATTTTAATTTTTTCATGTCAATCGTCTTCAACATCATCTGTGGTGATTTTTTTTTATTGTTTAGATGGGTAGACGAGCTCACATCCCACCTGGTGCTAAGTGGTTACTGGAGCCCAAAGACATCTAGAACGTAAATGTGCCACCCACCTTGAGATATAAGTTCTAAGGTATAGTTACAACGGCTGCCCCACCCTTCAAACCGAAACGCATTACTGCTTCACGGCAGAAATAGGCGGGTATATTGAAATATGGAAATTCACACACATAATTCAAATTCATTATTAAGTGCAGCTTTCGAAGATAATTCGTCGTTATCTATCCTTTGTGTTTCAAGGAGAGAGATGAACTTGCTTTTTTGCGTAAATATCTGCCAATAGACGCGAGGGGCTATAGCTTCATTGGGGGGACGAGCTCGCGGGGGGGCTCAGCTCGAGAGTTTGAATAACACTGGCTCTAGCTAGAGATAGTGCTTCGAAGTGCAATAGAAATGAAACCCTTTATTTCGGATATATGATTTATTTTTGCTATTTTTGTTCTTAATTTTTTTTTTAGCACACCTTACACAGTGCAAGCTAAAAAGGTAACCATAATAAGTAAAAAAAAATTGGCTTGCAACATAACCCATCTACGGCACGACCTAACAAGACAACTAATTTGCTGAGTTTGTATACAAAGTTCCATCGATATATTACCACAAAGTTCCTTATAATTACGATGAGAACTAATCTAATTTATAACAACTAGAGGTCCCGCAGTAGTCGAAATTCGACTATAATTAATTGGAATTGTAAGTTTGTACACTATTAAGATTGTATTTTATACTTCTATAATCACAAATTTCGCCAAGACTACACTATAAAAATATTAACAAAGACAAACAATATTTAATTTATTCTCAATTTGCCAACAGACGTCAAGAACAAAACTTTGATATAGTATGCATGCGTGTTGCGTCAAATACATGGTATGTAGTGTGTGAAATGTTTTTTTTATTGATTTAATGTATCTTTTATGCATTATTTAAAAAAAATAGTAGAATTGTGCACTTCTTCTCTATATCTATACTAATATTATAAAGAGGAAAGATTTGTTTGTTTGTTTGTTTCGAATAGGCTCCGAAACTACTGGACCGATTTGAAAAATTATTTTTCCATTAGAAGCCGACATTGTCCAGGATGAACATAGGCTACTTTTTTTATTTATTTTTTATTTTATTTTTTTTGGTTTCATGTGTGTTTTAATGTTTCCGAAGCGAAGCGAGGGCGGGTCGCTAGTTCTCTATAAGTGTGGAAAATTTCATACTCCTCCGTAAGCGCAATTTTCGTAAAAAGGGATACAAAGTTTTTGCTTCACGTATTAATATATAGATAAGGAAATATGTCGTCCACAATATACATTAAGCAATTAGCCTATTTAATCTACAATTCACATTAACATGGAGGATGTATTTGAACATTTTTATACAAATAAATCTTATACAATTTTTGATTAATCTATTGCAATTTGTTTCGGACCGTATTAGATATTGGTAATTAATCTATTCATTGTCATGGCTTTTGTAGGTCAGGTAGCGTATGTGTGTGTCCCGGGAATCGGTCAGTAGACTCTGAAATATGTATACCATTATTAATCCATGTTCTGAAGGCTACAGTCGACATCGCCCTATACACGTCATTACGGATCCTCCCGATCCATTAACGGTGCTTTTAGGTACCTCAAGCACCGGTTACCGTCCTCGTCGAACCCGTCGCTTGCGACGAAAGGCTCGACGAGTAAATTAGCCCTCAGACACAGCCCACTGAGTTTCACGCCGGATCTTGTCAGTGGGTCGCGTTTCCGATCCGGTGGTAGATTCAACGAAGCACTGCTCTTGCTAAGGCCAGTGTTAGCAACACCTCCGATTTGAGTCGCGCGAGTTCACCTACATGTTAGGGTAACACTGAAATAGCCTCTCAAGGCTATCAGCATAGTTTGTAAGAATGGATGGATGTATGTTTGTTACTATTTCACGCAAAAACTACTGAATGGATTTTGATGAAACTTTACAATAATATAGCTTGTAAATCAGAATAACTGTCTACGTGAGACACTGTGGCTTTATTGCTTCTATAATAAAAACAATTGAATTCTTGCTACTTGCTTTAATTACAATTTACAATGCTTTGGTTCTGATTGCACGTCGATGAATGTATGAATGTGACCTTTCTCGAAAAGGAAGGATCTTGTGCCAATAATGATTATTGTGAGGTATATTAAGAATGTTGTTGAATGCTGTCAGCGCGCGGTGCCGGTAGTAGTAAATGTTTTTGCTAGCTTGCTGTGCTAAACGAGTCAGGCGCCGCGCCAATAACATATAGGCTATAATTTATAAAGATACCCAAAATATAACGATAAGTATTATCTATAATAATATTATCAAGCTAAAGAGTTTGTTTGTTTGAACGCATTAATCTCAGGAACTACTGGTCCGATTTGAAAAATTCTTTCAGCGTTAGATAGCCCATTTACTGAGGAAGGCTATAGGCTATATTTTAACATCACGGTAAGATCGATGCAAGTGGAGCACCAATAAAGAATGTTTCAAAATATTTTCACTTTCTACGTAAATGAAGTGGGGGGTAAAACTTAGAATTATGCCAAAATAACTATTCCACGCGAACGGAGTCGCGGGCAAAAGCTAGTGTATAATCACGGAATAGATAAATAATAATAATAATACCTTATTTATCCATTCCGTGTGTATAATAATAAGAAGGGAAAAAATCTGCCATCTGCGAACTATTTTGGCGTAATCCGCAAAAACCCTTGGAGTTACACCTATATAATGTATAATGGAAATGTTTATCTTAAATAGTTCTACAAAAAACACATCGAAAACTTATATCTATCTATCTTTTATTTGTAAGCGATTATCGCCAAAATAGCGAACCATGAATATGCGAACAGGAAATATTAGATTTTTTGTTTGGTACGTTATTTTTATTGTGTTTTTTACTGTCAGAACTAGATTTATTTAAAAGAAAAATCAGTTAACAATAATTATTTACAATTCGGGAAGCGATGCGAGGGCAGGTCGCTAGTATATTTACAAATATGAAAGTTTGCAACGATTGCATGTGTTTATTTGTCGAAATCTTTTACTAATATGTTGTAAGCAATACACGAAATAAGGACACAGTAAATTTCACAGAGATTTTTTGGTTCTAATAGTCGAGCAAAGTTGAGCGCAAAGGCTAGTTTTAAAAAACTAAAAATAACTAGGAAATAGAGTTTTATAATATCCGATATTTATTATTTGTTTTAAGTTTAAATTTGAAAATCATGTGATTTCAGTAATCCCGCACAGATAGGCACCACATTCTCACAGATTTCGTCCGCGAAGCAGTCAGGCGTTAAGATTGTACCAATAAAATTAAGGAAAGGTTTTTGAAAAATTGGTGAATCATTACCGTATTGTCTTCATTCCTCGGAGGAGACCTCAGCATCATCAAGAGAGGAGCATAAGCGAAGGTCGTCAGCGCAATGATGACCAGCATCCATTCTAAGCCGATCGCGTTTACCAGGAGCCCAGAGAACGCAGGACCTGTTTGTTTGGCGAATCAAATTTGTATTTAGAACAACGTCCCTCAAATAAGTGTAATTAGAATTTTTGCCGAAATATTACCTAGTCCTTCTAGCGTTATTGTACCCTGGTACAATTATCGTTTCATAATAGCCATTTTTTTTTTTGGGTTTTTACCTAATATTTAATCTGTTGCAATAAAACGCTATAATGAAATGAAATGTGTATTTTTCTAATAATAATATATTTATCTATTTTCTAATGGTACCAATTTTTCTAATGAAATACGTACTCAACAAATGTTCACGATTGACTTCCATGGTGAAGGAATAACATCGTGTAATAAAAATCAAACCCGCAAAATTGTAATTTGCGTAATTACTGGTGGTAGGACCTCTTGTGAGTCCGCGCGGATAGGTACCACCACCCTGCCTAGTTCTGCCGTGAAGCAGTAATGCGTTTCGGTTTGAAGGGTAGGGCAGCCGTTGTAACTATACTTGAGACCTTAGAATCCAGACCTTAGAATTATGTCTCAAGATGGGTGGCGCATTTACGTTGTAGATTTCTATGGGCTCCAGTAACCACTTAACACCAGGTGGGCTGTGAGCTCGTTCACCCATTTAAGCAATAAAAAAAAGAACTTCTTTTCCTAGGAGTTTTTTTTTTTTTACAGTTACAGATTTTTTTAATATACCGTTGTTAATCTTTAAACCATATATTTAATTTTAAAATAAACTTTAAAAGTTCATCTCGATTTATTATATCGTTGGTTCATTATTATTATTATTATTTATTTATTTATTTGTTTAGAGAACAGATTAGATTTTTTACCGACAGCGTATCCCAAGCAGAAGGCTGTGTCTCCGATGGCGTAAACCGATCCATAGACGGCAGCGTGGCGGATGTCCACCAGGAAACCCAGTTCCGGCATCATGGACGAGTCCACCATGCCGATGGCGAAGCCGAGACCAGCGTTGGGGATGATCAGGTGCTCCAGCTTGCGAGCCATCGGGATCTGATGTACCAGGGTAACATGAGCGCGTGGAAGTAAATTCTATTGCACGTAGCTCTTACGTAAAACACGGTAGTTACGGTCCTACAAAGTCCGTGTTTTGCGAAACCGTGTTATATGAGACTAGAAGCTATTAATTACATTAAGGAGATATTTTTTTCCGAATGAAACACCACAACTATATTTGTATGTATTTTGTTTACCTAGTATATATAATGTCTATTTCTAAATAAATTTAGACAAATATCTCGCAGCAGAAGTACCGTGTTATTTACTTATAAGGGTTCTGGGGATTTTCTCTCTGTTTTTAAGCTATTGCATAGCTTTTATCGCGGGCTTTGAGCGCGGGGATCGAATCAAGAAATTCCGTAACGAAAATAAAACCTAACATCCCCACTCCGCCTACCACGTTTCAACACATTCACACGTTGCGCTTGTGTAGTGTGTGAATAAGCGCGCGGCGTGACGTCGCACTGAATGTGCATCATGAAAAGTCTGCCCATCTCTCTCTCGCGCGGTCTAGCTTATGAGTGTGAAGGGGACAGTTAATATTTTGCTTTTATCATTGTCTTAATAGGTATTAAATTATTATTGTCTAATTATAATTGCATAATAAGTTGATAAAAAATGGCATACAATATGTAGCTTTACTGCGGCAGTCCCCGAGTGCCACAAGTGTTTTTTTTTTAATATGGAAAAACAACAAAAACAATCCTTAAAACTTACAGCATGTACTAGGATCGCATCATTTCTAAGAGATTCATCGTTGTAAGGATGTAAAATTTAGAATTAGAGATCACACGTACCAAGGTTTCATGATTGGAAAGAGTTTTTTTTTATGTCTTTAGAGTCTGAGAAGACATGTACTAGGCTCTCATAAACGGTCAGAGCTCTGACGTCATTACGAAACTATTTGGTAGTCAATCGATAAATTTACTGCGTTCAGAAAAATGCTTATATGTAAACGCTGTAAGTATTAAAGGTCGCTTGACAGTAAACTTCTTAAATATTAAATTATTATTATTATCTATATATTAATACGTGAAGCAAAACCATTGTATCCCTTTTTACGAAAATTGCACCGACGGAGGAGTATGAAATTTTCCACACTTATACAGAATATAGAGAAGAAATGCACAATGCTAATATTTTTTTAAAAATAATGCATAAAATATACATTAAATCAATACTATACATACTATTTATTGTCAAACTTTTGTTCTTGACGTCTGTTGTCCAATTGAGAATAGATTAAATATTGTTTGCCTTTGTTAATATTTTTTATAGTGAAAGTCTTGGTGAAATTTGTGATTATAGGAGTATAAAATACAATCATAATAGTGTACAAACTTACAATTCCAATAGTTATAGTCGAATTTCGACTACTGCCTGACCTCTAGTTATTATTATTGTGTATATCAAAATGGCGCTCACCAACATTAAACAAACTCCGATTCCAATCAAACCGGTGCAAGCCGCTTTCCAACGACCCATAGCGTGCCCGAGGGGTCCGAATATATTGGTACCTAGTAATAAAACGAATTGAGACAATTAAAAGTTGACACTGCTCCTATTACAGAAATAAACGAAACTTTTTTCTTTCTTCTGTCTCTTTCTGTCTTCCATCTCTCTCTTTTTCTCTTTGTAATAACAAAGATATTTTGGAAAGAAATTTCTTAAAGGTACCTGTGAGGTGAAATTTTTACTCAAATAAATCCCAAACGTAATATTAAAAAATGTAATTACTAGTTTTTAAAATAATGTGCGTATCGGGACGCCATGCCAGACATAAGTGATAACATAAACTAATCTAAGTTGAACTATTTAATATTAAAATTGTTTAATTTGAGAAAAGCTTAGGTTATTACTGAAATTTTATGTATATTAATATGATAATATAAGGAAGATTGTAACAAAACTGAAAAAGATATATAAATAGTTAGGAATTAAATACGTTCGCAGTACCGCTGCCGTATACGTGAGAGAAAGGGACGCCAGACAGGACGGCGCCGTAACGCGTCACGTAACAAAGCGGTTTACCCTCCCTTATGAAGTTATCACTTCAAAAGCACCTATTAAATAGCTGATGCTGGCGGGCAGGAAGGCCACGCCCTGCTCCCACCGCTGGGCTTGCATTGTGTCCGCCATCCAGATCGGTAGACTTGACTCTAGCATCGCTATACCGAGGTTTGCAAAGGTGATGGCTCCTAGAAGAATTAACAAGGTTCATATGAAAAAAAATTATTGTGGTTTTCTGAATTTTTCACCCTTAAATCAAATTCCTCTTTTAATAGGGAATGCTGTGTATAAGAGAAACGTCCTAACTCGCTTTGTCCTCTCTCCCTCTCCACGGTCGAGTGGTTCGCGAGACGCTCTGTCTATTCTTCTCACTCTCGCTCGTCCTAAATTGTATCTTTTCTCTCTAGCCGTAACGAATCTGTCGCGAGTTAAAATTTACTTTAAAAAAAAAACCCGAATCTATTGTCTCCATGAGTAATTGGTTTTACAACCTTCTCTACTGAGGGCGTTGTTCACAGAAAACTAAATTATTTTTGCCGCCATTTTAATTTCTGTCAATTTACGTGCAATAGAGATTATATAATCTGAACGAATTGTCAATTTTCTTTAAAAACCTGGCCATAAATTGAGAGGCTATCTTCTTTTTTTTTTGTTAATAAATTTTACTGGCTTGAAAGATGCCATCTTTTTTAAGAAATTTTATGACCTGGTAACTAAGACCTCTAGGTCATATCTTATTTGAATTTATATTCTTATTTTTATGAAAAATGATAGGTGGAGTGAAATGAAATTAAATTAAATTAAATGAAAATGATTAATTTGAGACATTAATGAACCGATGATGATATTAAATGAAATGAGATAAGATAACATGATTAAACGCGTGTTCATAAGGCAACAGGCTGGTTCCCCTTGACCCTCCACCACCCAAATCCACCTTTGGAACTAGGAACGCCCAGGGCTATTTAGTCTACCGAAGAGATATACCAGCTGCAATCAGAATGTATTTATCAGTTAGGAGCTGCTTCAGAGACGGTGCTGCATTCTCTGTCCTCGTGAATCCTGGTTGAAGAACCATCAGTTGAAGACCTGGAATGAAAACGAAAGCTTGAGCTAAGCGCTGGTCTCAAATACCTTGGACTTGCCTTCAAAGAAGACTTGTATATGGCCTAGCTGATGGTTAGTGGTCAACAACGCTTTCAGGCACCCGCTGAACCTCAGCTGTTTAATGATTACAGCTTTTAATGGTGATAGGACGTCTTATGAATCCGCACGGGTAGGTACCACCGCCTCGCCTATTTCTGCCGTGAAGCAGTAATGAGATTCGATTTGAAGAGTGGGGCAGCAGTTGTACTGTTAAAATTGAGATCTTTACAACTCATGTCTCGAGGTGGGTGGCGGCA
Source organism: Bombyx mandarina (assembly GCF_003987935.1). The sequence goes on along the minus strand of NW_021011515.1, from coordinate 38,795 downwards.
TTTACGTAGATGTCTGTCTATGGGCTCCGGTAACCACTTAACGCCAGGTGGGCTGTGAGCTCGTCCACCCATCTAAGCAATAAAAAAAACTAGTAAAGACCTGCCTGCATATCTATGCGTTCCGGCTTATAGAAATTATACTATATATACAATTGAGATTTAGACCTCATGTCTCAAAACGGGAAACGGCATTCAGTTAGTAATGTCCATGGGCTCCGATGACCACTTAACACTAGATGGGCTCTTAAAAAACAAGAAAAAAAAGAAGAAAACCCTTTGAAGACTTTCTTTTAAGTACCAGGAGCACATAAATACGCGAGAGGTTGTTCGCAGATATTTTAACAAGTCTATACGATTTGTTCATACAAATAATCTGCTGATATTTGTAAGCTGTTCGTAAAGTTTAGTTCGAAAGCTTTGTATATTTTTGTGGTCAGTGTGCTTAATGCGAGTTTTTTAACGTTCTCGATAGCGTAAAAGTTAACCCAATTTTGTATGCAGTCGGAACAGCGCCCCTAGCGGCAAACGTACGCAAACGATCCCATTCCATACAAATATGAGCTAACTTTTACGCTATCGAGCCACTTCGATAAAGCAGCACGACACGAGAACCCTCTCATCGTGGCCGCCGGTAACTACATTCCCGATCCTGCGGAAAGAATGGAAAGCAGTCGACCTCGCCCAAAACACGTCATCTCGGATCCTCCCGATCCACTGACGGTGCTTCTAGGTACTTCAAGCACCGGTCACCGTTCTCGTCGAACCCGTCGCTTGCGACGAAGGGCTCGACGAGTAAATTAACTCCCAGACACAGCCCACTGAGTTTCTCGCCGGATCTTCTCAGTGGGTCGCGCTTCCGATGCGGTGGTAGATTCTGCGAAGCACGGCTCTTGCTAGGGTTCGTGTTAGCATCGTCGTCAGGTTTGAGCCCCGTGAGCTCACCTACTAGCCACAGTTACGCTTAAATAGCCTCTCAAGGCTATCAGCTTAGGTAGGAAAAAAAAAAAAAACGCTATCGAGATCGTTAAATAACTCGCACTAAGCACACAAGTACCTCCATCTAATAAAGCAAGTAGTGCGAGTAAGAGAAAAGGCGCCGTCTTCCCGAAGAACTGATACATGAAACCGCCGAAGGGTGGGCCGATTAGCACGCCGAACGCCAACCCGCCGAGGGCGAAGGCCATCGCGTTCCCGCGCTCCTGCAAGAGAAGATCTCTTATTCTAGGTGTTAGGGATGTCCGAAATGTAATAAAGGATCGATATATATCGTATGGATATTTTTTGAAAATATCAATATCGATATTAATATTTTTATTAAAAAATATCGATATATCGGTATGACTTGACAGAGAATATTCGTGCTAATCAATAGACATCATTTTTAATGACATTTTATGACATTTTATGAAACTATGAAATTTTATAAAATTTCAATAGTATAAGTTCATAAAATTTTGTGAAATTTTCATAAAATTTCAGGAAGTTTCATGAAATTTCATGAATTTTCATCAAATATCACAAAATTTCATAAAAAAATATCCCTGGAACATATAAATGTTTGTTGGTCTGAAAATAATATCGACTTTCATACCTTTTCGATACTTGGAATTTTATATCGATACATCGATGTATCGAAGTATAAAATACCGCTCAAAAATATCGATACATTGAAAAAATAATATCGATATTTCGATGTATCGATATTTTTTCAACAAGCCTACCAGGTGTGGCGTCAAAAACGCTTCAACTTAGGCGCAGGCGGTGGAGATTTTAATCGGAAAACACAGCCTCAATCGAAGAATACAATACTCCTGTCTCACCTCGATGCATTCCTCAATGTTTTTTGGGGCGGGAGACGAGCACTTAACAACATTAAAGACAGATCTGGTATTACGAAAATGAAAAAACAAGATTAATTTAGGTATTAATATTTTGCGTGTTGAGCGTAGAGAAGCGGGAACGCGAATGGGGCGCGTGTAGGTTCCAAATTCAAAATTACGTTCTTTGTTTCTTTTTTTTTGAATTCCTACGCCTTCAAGAAGGTTTCATTGGATCACAAAGGGGCGGAGTCACAAGCGTGTAAATTCTAAATTCAAAACTGTATTAAAAATAAGAAGGCACTCATCTAATTCTTGTCAACTCATAAAGTCCTGGTAATTTTGTCAAATATCTACTGCTTTGGGAGCGAAATTTTAAAACTTATTTATTAATTAGATTTGTTTTCTTAATAATCTAATTATTAATTATATGTCGATGTGTATTTATTTATAATTTAACTGACACAGTCATTAGCGATGGAGTGGTGCTATTCTAGACAACAAATACTAACTATTTCCATGGGTTTTCGACAGTCGTGAATATAAAAAAAAAAGTGTGTGTGTCCGCTCCGACGCACGACTGGAGTTTACTGGATATAAAAAATTAAACGAAACAATACGAGAAATAGTTCTATATTACGACAACACGATACACTACAGATTATTAACAAATTAACGAGACACAAAACAAACGACTAACAAATATATGAAAATACAATAATGAGAGAAACGCGCGATCAGTACGAGGCTTTGTGGCGGACTGCCGGCGCAGCAGCCCGGCGCGCATTTCGTGTGACATGCGCATAACGCATTTCGTGTGACATGCTAGTACGATTTTGGTCCCCATAATTTTCATACCCCGGGCCTATATATGTAAATCGATTCTAAAGGAGTAAACTCCAAAAAAACAGTTTAATCTTGCGCGTTTAATAATCTCATTAATATTTCCGACATTTCAGATTTTGTGGAAGAGTCTGAGTGAATTCACCGACACTACACATTTACACATCACCGCGAGTATATTTTGTATTTATTACTCATGACATTCGGGGAATTCCAAAATTTCTCCTAAAAAAAATCCTCCCAACTATTATTATAGTTTATTTGTGATAAAAAAATACCTATAGCAACGTGACAGCGGTGTGTATCGTATGATATAAAAGTATTTGATTCAGCGTTACTAGGTAAATAACATTGTTATCGCATACAAAACAACTTCTTTGCAATCATGGTGTCCTAGTACAAGGGGTAACACTTTCTTTCAGATTTCTAGATTTTATGCGGATATTGATAGAAACTTCAGAAGACGAACAAATAAATCCGAGGTCCACAGAAGTGCGCATCAGAAATTTGTCGGAACGGATGGACAAACATTTTTGCTTCATACCATCCGACTCTAGACCCAACTCCCTCTTCCTACGAAAGCAAAAATAATATTTCCATTACAATAATGAGCTGTATGTACATAATATATTACATACAAATATGTTTTAATCTGCAGATAAAATTTTATTGATGATAGTCGAAGGTGAGTCACGGAATTTATCGATAGCACGCGACGATTCTCGCTACGTCACAAATCCTTATCGAACAGTCAGTGAAAGCTCTTACAGTCTTATGCGATCCTGGTACATTCGCTCGAGCTACTTGGTAATTAGATAACTAAATTCCATTGATAATAAATAATTATTTAATAATCCAGAGCCATTTTAGATAAAAGAACATATTATTATGTAATCTAAACATTTAAATAATATAATACATTATCCTGATCAAGGATATATTACCAAAGTTAAATTATTATATCGTTAACGGTCCTCGACGCGCGTGTGAATTGTTCAGATGATGGCACGGTGCGAAGTCAATTAAAATTATTTTGATATTATATTCCTATGTCATCAAGCTAATAAAAGCGAGTTAAAAATTTAAAAAATATTATTATGTGTAGACGCGAGATAAGCAAACTACGAAAATATTTGAAATTTGGTCGTTGCAAATGAAGGACACAGACTGCGGGAAGAAACGATAAGAAGCGGCAGTTCTGCGTTAAAGGAAGGATGCACAATACCTTTATGTAGTCCTTACTGCAGACTCGTACCACTTCGCGATGAGAAACACCAACGATTTCACTTATTTACGTATTTAACATAACAAAGACACGAAGCGCGCGCGCGGTTGTTCAGCCATATTTTTTCGTCTCGATGTCACCACACGATCTCGCTCGCACGCGTCCGTAGGTAAAGTGCCGGAGAGGGATGGGACAGGATTTGCAAAACCAAATTAAAAATGTTGCTATTTTTCGAAACCTAAAACTAACTAAGTTTTAAACCAGCGCAACCATTCCCCCGGGCTTGAAGGGACGCCTTCAAAGTATTATCTAACTAAAAAACTAAAAAGTGTATTATCTAACAAACGAATAACAATAAATTCAAATAAGTACGCTACGTTTATCTACTATTACGCTATGTTCCTACAAGAATTAAGAATCTATACTATGTCTATATACAACTAACCTAAATAATATGAAAAATCTAAATGAGCTACTGGTTGGGTAGTGGGCAGAGTCGCACCACGGGACGCAAATACGATCCGATCGCTGTCTTAACCCGTGCAATGCGTGTAACTCCCGTAGAGTCCGGAAACACTTCTTNTTTAGTTAGGCTTTGCAACGAAAGAGATCGGATGACGCGGACCAAATCAGCACTAGGAGGAGCGGAAGGTCGGCGCCCTCCACACTCTTCACTAAGTGAAGAGTGCTCCTTCTGGAGAGTGCAGCTTCCGATGGCACCGGTTTGCCGGCATGCCGTGAGCGGTGGCACCCTGTGCCCCGTTGTCGTGGAAGTGAGCCGGCGTTGCATTTCTGTGACTGCTGGCCGCTGGTTGCCATGTCCCCGGCTTCGGCTACAGGGGAGCGCCCCTCAGATATGGGGGGTACCGGTTCGCCGGCGTGGCTCCGTGGTTGCTCGTTTCGAGCGTCGGGCGGTGGTCTACCGAGTTGCCCTGGGCATTCGGTGGGCGACCGGCCAACCCGTAATCCCCACTGAGTGGGGGGCGGTGACCGCTGCCGCAGGGCACGGGGTCGCGAGGACGTAAACCTCTATAAAAAATACCCCAATCCCAAGCTCCGATGCCTGGCGAAGGGATGAATGGCTGGAGGGAGTCCAGTCCCGAGGGCATCACTCGATCCCAGGGGACCAAACCCCTGGTTAAATAACAAAGGAAAAAATGAAAATGGACAATTGGAAACAGATATTACCCCAGGAGGGTACCTCTCGCTCAGCGGGAGGAGAATCCCTCCGTGCCTCTGAGCAATCGGAGGCACGCTGCCCCTCGTATTCTGGGGGGGGCAACAATTGCCAAGAGGAAGGCGGCGGCAGCACGAGCCGCGAAAGGGAGAGGATCCCACTCGTGCAACCCGAGCGCTGTGACAGTGCGCTCTCACTGCGCTCGACCCAAAGCTCCGCAAGGGGCTGCGCGTCGAGCGGTCGAGAGTCGCCACTTTTCGTCCACGACAGCGCCGGACTTTTCGTCAGTCGGAACCAGGCTGACCCGAGAGCTCGAAGGAAGCGGAAGTCGGTCAAACGACCGGCGGCTCCCGCTCCCTCCGAGTCCTCGGAGGTGGAACCCGCACCTGCCAAGTTCCTGGCAGTCGAGGAAGGGCTGGTGAATGCTGCGGCGTTACCCCCCATTGGATGCGAACCTACACGGAATTTGACGGTGACCTACGGCGAACCGGTTGTCACCACCCCGGTGCGGACCAGTGCCTCCCGCCGCAGAGATGCAGCTCATGTGAGGGAAGGTGAGGTTGAGCGACTATCCCGCTCCCTCATCAAAGAAATGGAGGCTACGGATCCACGGGGGACATTCGTAGTCTCGAAGGAGATTGTCTCCGCGGTGGCGACCAAATCGGGCTCGTTAAAGGGCACATATGTGCAAGCCCTGAACCGCGTGGCCACCGCCGTGGAGACACGACTGGACGATCTCCTAAAGCGAACAAGCACAGATGAAGTGATTAGCCTGCGGTTGCAAATGGAGCAACTACAGGCACTATACACTTCCGTGCAGGTAGAAAACGCGGAGCTTCGTGCGGAGAGTGCTCGGGTGCGGGAGGAGATGGCCAGGATGCGTGTGGTCCTTGACGATGTCGTGGGATGCCAGGGCAGCTCGGCCTCTCCGCCACCCGTGCGCTCACCGCAGGAAGCAACGGATAAAGACCGCGAGATAGAAGAATTAAAGAGGTGTCTCGCGATAATGGAGGCCCGCACGTCTACGGTGGAACGCGCAAGGCCTCCACTGGCGCACGAGCGGCCTTTGCCCACACATGCGACAGCAGCCGCGGTTGTACCAGCGCCCACGGGGGCTGCAGCCAAGGTGCGTATGGCACCCGCCACACGAACGGTGCGCAGCTCTCGTGCACCGGCCAAGCCCGCTGGACGACGAACGCCCGCCCAGCCCACGAGGCCCCAAGCCGCTGCTTCTGCCCCGCCCCAGGCCGCTGCTTCTGCCCCGCCCCAGCCTGCCAAGGTGGGGCCTGGCAGAAGCCGCAAAAAGCGAGAGAGGGGCGTGAATGCCGCTGAGACGGCGCCGATCCCCCAGCCCCGCCCATTACCTCCTGCTCCGTCCAACATGGATGAAGCCTGGAACACGGTGGTGAGGCGGGGACGAAGGAAGGCTGCAGCGCCAAGCACCCGAACCACCCCTGCGGTCGCCTCCCCTCAAGCAATGGGTCGAGCGACGACTGGGGGAGGGAGAAAAGGGCGCAAGGTGAAGAAACCGCGCGCCCCACGGTCGGCAGCGGTCGTATTAGAACTGCTGCCGGCTGGCAAGGAAAAGGGCCTCACCTATGGGGAGGTGATGGCTCGGGCGCGCGGTAGCGTCGACGTTGACGCCATAGGTGTGGAAGGGGGACTCCGAGTCCGGCAGACGGCCAGCGGGGCTCGGCTGTTGGTATGTCCTAGTGCTGACTCCGGCGCGGCCGCAGACAGACTGGCAGCCCGGCTTCGCGAAATTCTGCCGAACCCGGAAGTGGTGCGCATAGATAGGCATGTCAAGATGGCGGAAATCAAAGTGACGGGCCTGGATGAATGTGCCACTAAGGAGGAAGTGGCCGCCGCTATTGCGTCGCAGGGCAACTGCGCCCTCGCACAAGTGAAAGTGGGGGAGCCTCGGAGTTGTTACTCTGGATCTTTCACTGTGTGGGCGCGTTGCCCTGTGCAGGTGGCCACTCTTTTGGCCACGCCTCCACAAGGTCGGCCCGCCGACTCGCCGGGGAGGCTGCGCGTGGGCTGGGTGATAGCCCACGTGCAGTTGCAGGAGGCACGTCCATGGCGATGCCTCCGGTGTTTTGGCACCGGTCACGGCCTCGCCAAGTGCCCATCGGCTGTGGATCGCAGCGGACTTTGCTTCCGTTGCGGTCAGGCTGGGCACAAGGCAGCCTCTTGCAGCGCCGCCACGCCACACTGCGTGTTGTGCGACGCGGCGAAGCGGCGGGCCGATCATCGAGCNATGTGACGATTTCTTCGTGGCTCAGATCTTCCATCGAGGTAACAGAGACGTTATTACACGACTTACGTATGCTGCATTCACGCTCTTGTGGCGTACCACTACTAGTATTCTGATCTGCATCATGTTTTTTTTGCTGTACTTCGAACATGTTCAAACACGTCACGCCAGTGAGAGTAGAGTCCTGATCCCACTTCTGATGTAAGCTTGAGGGTAGATATTATCTTGTTGAACACCAAGTAAAACGATGTCACTATTTGATTCCTGATTTAATCAACAATATGTTATCTTAACAATTCACTTTAACACTTGTCCAACTTTAACCAGTACGTACAACAGTCACTGAATCACACAACGTAACAAGGATATAGTAAGTGCACCAGGCAAGCGCAGTCCAACGAATGTTCATTTCAAGGCACGTTCCGCCTTTTTATACTAGCCGGCGCAGCTGGCTTATGAGTCACTTCTGTTGCAGCTGTTGTTTACGAGTGGAACGACACGGCCGGCGCGCCTGGCTTGTGTGAGTCACTCCTATTGCACGTGCTATATAACATAAATATCGTTAACGCCGTCAAGCATAATGGGGGGGGGCGCAACAATTGCCAACAGGAAGGAGGTGGCAGCACGAGTTGCGAAAGGTAGAGGGTCCCAATCGTGCACCCCGAGCACTGTGATAGCGCCTTTTCACTGCGCTCAACACGAAGCTCCGCAAGGGGCTGCGCGTCGAGCGGTCGAGAGCCGCCACCAGTCAGCCGGAACCAGACTGACCCGAGGACCTGATCGGAGGAAGCGGAAGTCAGTCAAACGACCAGCAACTCTAGCTCCTTCCGACTCCTCGAAGGTTGAACCTGTGCCTGTTAAATTTCTGGCAATTGAAGAAGGATTGGTAGATGCTGCAGCGTCACCCAACAAAGGTTGTGGACGTGGCCAGAACTTGACGATGACCTACGGTGAACCGGCTGTCACCGCTTCGGTCCGGACCGGTCCCTGCCGCCGTAAAGATGCGGGTTACGTAAGAGAAGGAGAGGTTACGCGATTAGCTCGCTCCATCACAAAGGAGATGGAGTCAACGGACCCGCCAGGGACAAAGTGGCTTCCGCCATTGCATCGCAGGGTAATTGCGCCCTCACGCAGGTGAAGGTGGGGGAGCTCCGGAGTTGTTACTCTGGGAACTTCACTGTGTGGACGCGTTGCTCTGTGTAGGCGGCCACCCTCTTGGCCACGCCTCCACAAGGTCAGCCTACCGACTCGCCGGGAAGGCTGCGCGTAAGTTGGGTGATAACCCACGTGCAGCTGCAGGAGGCACGTCCATGGCGATCCCTATGGTGCTTTGGCACCGGGCACGGCCTCACCAGGTGCCCGGCGGCTGTGGATCGCAACGGACTTTGGTTCCGTTGCGGTCAGCCCGGACACAAGGCAGCCTCCTGTACCGCCGCCGCACTGCACTGCGTGTTGTGTGACGCAGCAAAACGGCGGGCCGATAATCGGGCCGGGGCTCCGGCCTGTCTTTCCTCACCCTCCTCCACAAACAGGAGGCGTGGCGGAAAAAAGAAGAAGACAGAGGAAGAGCCGGCTTCGTGTGAAACAGCCGGCCAGAGGATCTACGTACGCCTCGCCAAGTTCGACCGTTTCCTGGGCGGGCTCGAGGCGTTGGGTCATTGCGTGGGGCTCCCCGGAACGAACTCGCGCGGCGAGTTCCTGTCGGAGCGGGCTTTCCCGACCGGCCTGTCTTCTAAGCAGAGGTTCAATCGCGACTTGCGTGCGGTGGAATGGGGAATCACACGTGGACGTATCGTTCGCGTCTACGTCCGCCGCGCGCCGTGTCCGTGGCTGGCGTGTCCTCGAGGGGGTATATGAGGTCCCCACTGAAAGTGCTGTGGGGACCTCATCTATATATTAATACGTGAAGCAAAAATTTTGTATCTCTTTTTACGAAAATTGCGCGGACGGAGGAGTATGAAATTTTCCACACTTATAGAGAATATAGAGAAGAAGTGCACAATACTAATTTATTTTTTAAATAATACATAAAAGATACATTAAATCAATAAAGAAAACATTACACATACTACATACCATGTATTTGACGCACACACGCATGCATACTATTTATTGTCAAACTTTTGTTCTTGACGTCTGTGGTCAAATTGAGAATAGATTAAATATTGTTTGTCTTTATTAATATTTTTTTATAGAGTAGCCATAGCGAAATTTGTGATTATAGAAGTATAAAATACAATCATAATAGTGTACAAACTTACAATTCCAATTAATTATAGTCGAATTTCGACTACTGCGGGACCTCTAGTATTCATAAATTAGCGAGTAAGCTCAGCTCTGCAGCATACGCAGTAAAAATTAGAAGGTTAACAAACACGGACACGCTTTGTTTAGTTTATTTTAGTTACTTCCACAGTGTTATGCCCTATGGCATTTTACTATGAGGCAATGTGGTAGATGTAGAAATGATATTTATTCTGCAGAAAAGAGCTATACGTGCTATTTATAACATGCACCCAAAGGAATTCCTGAGGGAAAAATTTAAAGAAATTAAAGTTCTCATAATGCCATCCCAATACATTTTTGAAAATTTGATGTATGTTCGTAAACATATTGAGGGATTTCCTAAAAAGTTTGACATACATAATAGAGATACTAGGAACAAACACAAGCTTGATGTGCCGATGAGTAGGTTACATAAAATACGAAATTCCTTCGGGTGTTTGTTTCGGCGTGACTTTAATTTAATTCGATCATGGGTGTGGGAGTTCAAAATTAAACGGCGGCGTGGTAATGAACAGTGTTGTAATAAAAAAATTAATAAATCCTAATACAATAAAAACTAAAATGTTGCCACTTTATGAACAATGATTGAATGATTGTTAAATAAGACCGGTGCCAGACACGACATGCCCCCATGCGTTGAAGGGACTGTTTCAACCAACAGTGTCAGGATCGGCAGCGGGCAGTTCTTGCTGAATGAGCGTCGCACCATTCCAGCAGCGGTTTTAATGTTGGCCACTCTGGTAACTCCATCAGTGCCAGGATGCACTTCGACGATACGATCCATTCTCCATTTAAGTGGTGGCAAATTCTCCTCCTTTATCAGCACAAGGGAGTCAAGTTTAAGTGATCCCTTGCTTGCACGCTATTTCCTTCTAATCTGAAGCTCGCATATGTATTCCTTGCTCCAACGTGAACAAAAATGCTGGCGGAGCTGCTCAACACAATGAAATCTCGTTAATGTGTTCATGGAGCGATCTCGGAGCTCAGGCGACGGTAGGGAAACGAGTGGTCGCCCAATCAGGAAATGTCCAGAGGTGTGCGGCGTCAGATCCTCTGGACTCGAAGACAGTGGAGTGAGTGGTCTGGAATTCAGCAGAGCTTCAATCTGGACCAGTGTGGTCGTTAGTTCTTCGTACGTTAAATTACATTGTCCCAATACTCCAACTAAATGATGTTTAGTGGACTTGACACCAGCTTCCACTAGGTCAGCAAAGTGTGGCGAATAAGCCGAAATAAAATGAAAAAACACGCCATCACTAGCCATGGTATCAGTTAAACCGTCACAACTCGCCTTGATTAATTTTGAAATTTCGTTATGCGGGTCAACAACGAGGTACCATTGTCAGAATAAATATTTGTCGGTTTTTCTCGACCCGAAATAAATTTCCTTAAAGCCGGAATAAAAGTATTGCTCGTTAAATCACCCACTAATTCTAAAGATATCGCTTTGGTGACGCAATATACAAAAACGGCAATGTAAACCTTTGTTACTTTACATCCACGACCTTGCCGTGTAACGGCCTGTATAGGACCTGCATAATCGAGTGCAACGTTCTCAAACGGCAACCCTCCAGGTGATACTGTGTGTTGCGGCAGATTCCCCGTGATCGTGTCATGTCCGCCTGACGGCGGGTACAAAAGAAAGGATTCAACGACAAAGATTGCAACTGTTTTATTGTTAATATACTAATATACTGTTTTATTGGTAATTAATTACATAAAAAATAATAATAACAATAATTGAATTAAAAAATATATATATTATATACTATTTATGACAACTCGCGGGGAGTGGGTTCGCGGCACAGGGAAGTTCTCTGGTCTTTAAAAACCTGTGTGCTCCGGGTACTTAACTCGGGACTGTTCGATCCGTGACGCGTGGGGGTCTTCTCTGAGGAAGGTTCCACTACCTGACGGTGAACTCGGAGACGGTGCGTGATGGTCCACGATCCGTACTTGGATATGCAACCCGTACTTTGTAATCCGTACTGTGGATTAATTACTTATTATGCAACTCGTTCAACTCCCCCGGGCTCAGTGACGACGCGTCCAAGTTGTTTACGTAGTTCGAGAAGGCGGTCAATCTCCCTTTAAAGCTCGCTCTTTTTCTAATGAGATCCTTATCCATTATGGAATGTTGGTGTCAGTTCCTGGAATCGTCGATGGTAACAATATTAGGTTACGTAACAGCGTGGTTGCTTTTTGCAATACGTAAGAATTTAATGTTAACGTAAATACCAACACATAACAACACTTAAAGTCTAGCGATTACTAAGTTAATAGCATTTAATGTAAGTAGATACAGTTTTGCGTTGAAATAAGGATCTAAACTTAGAACATTTTTTTTATATTTTCAATTTAGACAACTGACCGCCATTTTTTTACATTATATTCTTTGTGAACAAATCGTAACAGGCAATACGTACAATGCTTGTAATCTGATAATGTATATTGGAAACAAAATAAGTATTTACTAGGTTTAAATTAAATAAGTATACAATATAAACTGACCTTGGTCGACGAATGCCTTTAAAATTTATATTTAATGATAATAAATACTAAACATGAGTGTTGGGTGCACTTTCGTCTAAATACCACGTTTGAGGTCGGATACTCCACTTTTCCACTTGATCACTTGCTGGTTCCTTGTTTTCCTTTAATTATCTGGCTCTGAAGGCCGTGTTTCGTCGTGACTTTAATTTAATTCGATCTTGGGTGTGGGAGTTGAAAATTAAACGGCGGCGTGGTAATGAACAGAGTTGTAATAAAAAAAAATTAAATCCTAATATAATAAAAGTTAAAATTTTGCCACTTTGTGAACAATGAGTGAATGATTGTTAAATAAGGCCGGTGCCAGACACGACATCTATGCGCCTGTACAACAAAATCCCAGAAGATGTTCAGAAACTACATATACATAGATTTAAGAAAACTATTAAAGAACATCTGTGCAATAAGGCTTACTATAAAGTCAACGATTATCTAGAAGATTGCACAAAGTGGGAATGAGTTGCTCGCTCCGGGCATTTCAATATTGCAATAATTGTTACGTTATAATACTGCTTGTAAAAATGAATATTTAAAAAAATCTAATATTTAAAAAAAAGACATGCCCGCTGAGTTCTTGCCAGTTCTTCTCAGAATCGAGGCTACTTTTTGTGAATTGGCGGTAGTTCTTTTTGACGTTCAACAGTTATAAACTTTCATTTATGTTGAATAAAAAAAATTAATTGATTGATTGATTGAATAGTGTTTGTCATTTTGATCAATATAGTCTCGTTTCTTATAGCACAGCAAAAGTTCCTGATATGTTGCTCTCATTTTTCTGTCTAGTTGTGTTATGGCAACACCACTTTTTTGAAAGTATTCATTCATGTTAACGAGCTTGGGTAACACCCATTGCAAAAATAGAAAAAAAACAGTTTAATGAATCGATCATTGAAATTATTAAATACTGGCAGCCCGCTCCGGCCCAGCTCGGGTCTTCAAAAACATCAACGATATTTGACGTTGTTTTACTTAAAAAAATAAAAGAACACTTATTGCGGCATAACTATAATAGTTAGACGTAATGACGATGCTTGTAGCTGAAAGTAAGTATTGTATTTTTTGACGAAGCATGTTGCTGATAACTCTATTTCTGTAATCTGACGAAGCATGCCGCAGATAATAACATGTACTTTTAGGTTAGGAATATTATGTTCTTTTTTTTATAATAAACAATTTAAAGTATAATTAGTTAGACATATTCTGTCGCGACACTTTTTGTAATTAAATTTGCAATTTTTTTACACCTTGGATTACATTATTGGAGTTTTAGTAAGGATCCCATTTTTTTTTAAATATTATAGCCTATGTCACTCGGGAATAGTGCAGCTACCAAACAGTGAAATAATTTTTCAAATCGGTTCAGTAGTTTCGGAGCCTATTAAATACAAACAAACAAACAAATCTTTCCTCTTTATAATATTAGTATAGATAATATTAGTATAGATAAGCTCTGCCGACACAATACGCTCATTTAGCCACTTTTTTGCAAAGAAAAGATTTAAAGAACCAATAGTCATTGAACAAAGGTTAAGAAAGATAGCCATCGTATCTGGGAAGGGTGCAATATTTTGTGTACTTTGATGTTAGTAAAAGCTCTCGACAAATTCAGATTGACGTTTTGAGCTGTGTTAAAGAATCCAAATACATTCCGCGCTAAGTCCTCGCAACGCCTTGGCAATTTCTCGCAAGCTTCTCTTGCACACAGGTGTAATCAGTGACAGGTGCATTTCAGAATAATTATTTCGGGTTTATTCGCTGTAAAACGACCAGCTATTAAATTGTGCCGGCCCATGACACTAGCGCTGTCAGAAGCAAACCCAATTATATTATCTAAAGGAATATTTCGTCTTCCAAGCTTTTGGTTATAGAGTTATAAATGGCTGCTCCAGTTGCGCCTTGTGTTGCAGCATCAAAATCGTCTTTGTCGAATAAAGGTCGCAGTTCCCATAAAACGCTTGAATTTTTTTTCATTTCCATGTCATAAAGTCTCACGACAGTGCACATTGTTTTACTGATGAATTTTCAGTTGACTCATCGACCAATATGCTGAATTTAGTCGATTTTAACAGGGTTTCTAAATCACTTTTGTGGCTGTCCTCAATAACGTTTTTTATTACTCCTGAATATTTTGTTCTTCTCAATTTATTATCGGCAGCAATTTTTGAATTAGGTACACTTTTTATTATTTCACCTAAGTGATCCATGGTTGAAACGAAATGTTATGCTCAGCCATAAATAAACATAGTTTTAATTAAAGTTCAGCAACTGTATTTTCATGGGAAGAATGGGCATCAGATTTTAGAAAAAATTTGTATAGTATATATCTCGAGGCTATATGCGCTTGGTCTGGTATGTTTGGTTTGACGGTCAATCCAACCAAATGTCAGGCGATTATTATTGGTAGTCCCCGTTTGTTGGGACGATTAGATTTTAGCTCACTCCCACCCGTAACTTATAATGGAGCAATTATACCTCTGAGCCCTTCAGTCAAAGTGGATTCGGTGGATTTGGTGGATTCAGTGGATTTAGTAGATTTAGTGAATTCAGTGGGTTTAGAAGATTTAGTAGAATTAGTAGATTCGGTGGATTTAGTAGAAACAGCGGAAACAGTGAATGTGTTGGTGTCCTTTGTATAAGGGTGGATCGGGTTTAGGCCTTGGGGGCTCACGAGACACCGCTGTGGGCCCGTTACTCGTTTAAATGTTCGTTTGTGGGTGTTGTTTGATTGGGGTTACTATAACCGGCATTGTTGTCGTTTACAAAATGAACGCGATTCGGATATCGAGGAGTTCCCTGTGAATAATTAGGATTCGGAGTATATTGCATTCGTCTATCGTTGTTGAATTGTCGCTTGCGGCAGTTTTCTATGGTATTTTTTTTTTGTCAGGAGGAAATCGCCGGACTTCCGCCCTCCACTGGGGATGGAGGGCGGGGCATGTCGGAGTTGAACCGACTAAAACCTCCTGTCGCTCAACAACCAGCATCCAAACCCGCATAAGACAAAACTCATGAAAAGGCAAAAGGGGGAAGGTGAAGCGTTTAATGCGGAGCACATCTCTCCCATCACCCTCCCCCTCGGGACGCCGGACTGGCGGTCGTCGGCGCCACGACCACCGGTCCTCTCGGTCGGCAGGCTATCCGAAGCCCGCCCAGATGGCACCGGTTAGAATGGTCTATCCTACGGAATACCCCGCTGGGTCAGAACCAGCGTGAGTCGAGGATGGCCGGCCTTCCATCACCCGGATGCTCTTGCATAAAACGCGTGCAGAGCAGCTTGCACGTCGTCTTCTAGGCCCCCTTCGCCGGTCCCCAGGCCGACATGTGAGGGAGACCCGAAACACTTAGAGGGCCAGGGCTTGGGCGAAATCCGCCTCCCTGGCCCCCGCTCGACGGCGGCGGGCCTATGCGTCTCTCACGCGCCCCGCCGCCTCCTTCTACAAGATGGTGCACTCGCAGAAGTCAAGCATCGCCTTCCACGACTCGTCGTCACCGAGCATCGATGCCACAACACTCGGCAACGACAAGTCGTTTCCTATTTTTGCGACGAGGACACGGCGCCACCCCTCCCATGCGGGGCAGGCGAAGTTTTCTATGGTATGGTCTACATTTTTGCAGTATCTGCAGACAGCGGTGTTTGTTCTGAAATTGGACTGAGGTTGAAACTGAGGCCTCGGAAAAGGTTGATTATTGGTTGGTCTACACTCAGCATGTGTGCTAGTAGACGGGCCAAACTGTCTTTTAACTGTCATCCCTATAAATTATTCTTCGCCGTCGTAAAATTGTAAAATTAATCGCTTCATTTATAGTGCTAGGGTCCCTACATCTGACTACTGTAGCTAATGGGGGTTGTAATCCTATTATGAAAACGTTCAGAGCTAGGTCTTGCATAGCAGCCAGCCGTCCGGCTAACTCGTCCTTTTTCTTGGTCGGTATTGAAATATTTATCTCCGTTAATAATTTAGCGAGACAAGATTCAACCCTTAATGAATATTGACTTACGGATTCGTTTCGGCCTTGTTTTGTTTGCATTCTTGAAGGTCTGATAATAAGTATGCATAATGTTTAACGTCTCCAAATTGAGTTTTTAAGAATTCTTCTAACTGTGACCATTTAGTAAATTCTTTGACGGCACATGCCGTTTCCGCTTTGCCCTCTAGGCGGCTGAGTATATATTTTAAGAGAACCTCTGCTTGAGAAGCGGATGCTAGATTTATGGCGTTGCGACAATTATTTAAGAACGGTGTTAGTTTATCTCGTGAACCATCGAAAGTACAGATGAATTCGATAAGGACGTTTAGAGCAATTTCCGACATTGTAACAGATTCTTCTTCTTTAACCTCTCTCTGTTTCGTCATTCAATATATGATTTATGTATATGTTATTCAAATATTTATAGACGAGAATTGTTGGTCTCCCGTATAGGTGTGGTTGGAGTATGTATGCGTCGTCCGGACGCGTAGTGTAATGTGTTAAAGGTAAGTAAGTACCTGAGTAGGCGTCGACGGTGCTCGGTTAATAAATTAAGTACGACACCTTGCATACCAATTAAATGTTTATTCAATTATACTTAGTCCACACGAAAATACAACACAGTCTATATTATTAAAATTATGAAGGATTGAAGGTTACGAGCACAGATAGATATTCAGTTTATAAACAGTACACAGAAGACACTTTACACTTTACGACAGTACAGTAACGATAAACACAAAGAAAGCGTGTTATCAAAATTGAGGCAAAAGCTTCGAAAACAATAAACAGTATACAATAAGCGATAGCGACGTGCGTTCAGTACGAGGTAAGTTTTCGACTGGGGGCGTGGCTAGCCGCGATCAGCTGCGCAAGAGTATATTTTCCAGCTACCCGCGACATTTCGTTCAAGCGCGCGTGTCCACAGCGCAAACGAACGGGCGACCAGCTGATTAACGCGGTACGATAAATTGTCGTGTGTGTATGTCTGTTTTATATGCAATGTAGTAGTAATATATTAATATATATGTTATCTGTGTGAATGTATACTCTGTGTGTATTAATAATTATATTAAATAAATATATTATATAAGTATTATATTGTCAAGAGTAAATATGTGTGCATGAAATGTGGGATAAGCCCACATATTCATTTATATTTATGTGACATAAAATGATTAAAACAAACAAACAAACAGGAAGAAAAAAAAAAGAAAAAAAAAATATTCTTATATTATATATATATATTCTACATAAAATTTGAAATTGAAAAAGCACGATCTATAACTTATAGTGGTGAGGTTAAAGCTTACGGGTGTTAAAATTATCTAAAAGGTGGACAATGATCGCTTGCGGGCGGTCCTTATCGCTTCTAAGAAATTGCAGATTGCATTGAATGTTAGACGCGTGGTTTGAATATTTGTAATATGATATTTTATTTCAAATCGCAGGATAATTAATTATTAATAAATTTATAAAACGAATTAGTAATTATACAATTAAGTCAGTGAATTATCAAGTTCCTTATCTTAGGACTTACAGTACGAGGAGCATCTCGAAGTTGGAGCACGAAGAACTGGGAGACGGGATGATGATGATTTGATTCTTGAGTAGGACTTCCTTCACACGATGAGTTTGAATATGTGATAAAACTTGCGCCTTACTTTTCTTCTCACAGGAAACAGCGGAATTTGATATGTAGTTTTCTCACAGGAAACAGTGGAATTTGATGTGTAGTTTTCTCATAGGAAACAGTAGAATTTGAAGAGTTGTTTTCACAGGAGACGGTGGAATTTGATAAGTTGTTTTTCATAGGAGACGGTGGAATCTGATGTGTTGTTTTTTCACAGGAGACGGTGGAATTCGCAGTGTCTTGACAATTTTCTCCTCTATTCTTTCCAGGATACAGTGGTTATTTTCTTCTTTTTCTTCTTTCAAAGCTCACCTTCTAGGTATGGCTGTTTTCCAGAATCACGGTGATGACTTCAGGTACGGAGACGAACCGAGGACCAGGTTTTTTGATCCTTTTCACGCTGCCACCAATTTTATGCGGGGATCGGGATTCACGTTTTAAAAAAAAATATTTGAATTGTTGACACTATATTAAACTGATTTGGTAATTGTTAAAGAAAAATTGAATGTGACGAAAGCAAACGAGTACCTCAAATGAGGGCTGAGATTGAACTATCGCTTTATTATTAAAGTTATACGAGCTTCTCGCATGAAATGCTGAGTGCATGACTTAATGTGTCTATAGTTCAATATAGTCATACAAAGGGGAAGATATAACAGCTCCGCGCCTGACGTGACAAGTGTGAGATCGCCGAGACCTGCCGGCGCTGCCGCTGCGCTAGTGCGCTCCTCCGTTGCTGTTGCACCGTCGTCGCTATCTCAACCATCCCCGTCCCCGCGTAGTGTGAATAACGAAAAATTAGTTAAAAAGCTATTTTGTGTGTATTGCAAATCGCGCGGACATGTCCGTGATTCTTGTAACAAATTAGTGATAACAAATCTGTATCTTGTTATGGTTGTGGTGAAAAAGGTTTTATTAAAAGTAACTGTCCAAAATGTAACAATATTCCTAGAAATATTCAGAGTAATGTTAATAATAGAAACTCACACGTTAAGGACAATGTATTCTATTCTGTAAATGTAAACACTTTCTCAGATTCACATTGTAATGATAAACATCCTGTAAGTCGACCTATATTGCATATAGGTATACAGGGGTATATGGGACTGCTTTGTTAGATACCGCCGCACGGCGTAGTATCGCGGATTACGCACTCTACGCGCTTTTTCAACGTTTAGGTATGAAGTTTCGCACTGAGAATATGTCAGTGAGACTCGCGGATGGTATCACTCGGAACACTAAGATATTATTAACACATGTAGACGTTGAATTAAGTTCAGTATTATTATATTCCCCTTGACAGCCTTCCGGACTAACGTGTCGATATTGAAGCAACTGGGCATCAAAATCAGACTGTCTACTGTATGTCTGAAGCGGATCCTCGAATATTTTGGTCACATTGCGAGGAAAGACGGCGATAACCTGGAAAAACTTATGATCACAGGGAAAGTTGAAGGCAACAGATCTAGAGGCCGCAGCCATACTCGTTGGTCCGATCAGATCCGCACCGCTTTGGACAGTACAGTGTACAGCGCGCTGCATGACGCCGTGGACAGGGGAAAGTGGAAAAAGATCCTAAAATTGAAGCTCATGGGTGATGGTGGTCACGACCCTCAGACATGAGGAACGCGACTCGAGGAGGAGGAGGATATTCCCCGATTTTTAGAATAATGAAACCTTGTTAGGAATAGATTTTATTTTGAAGGCACGATTAATAATTATTGATTTCTCTTCTATGACTTGGCATTCGGCTGATCAGCCCCGGGTCATTCACCCTTTGTCATGTGAAAATTCATGTGACCCCATAAGTTGCGCTTCTATAAACTTGTTGCGCGAAGATGAGTCGGAAAAAGTGCGTCTGGTGGATTTACTAGGTGAATATACCGATGTTTTCGAGGAAATCGGTGAGCCGACTCCCTTTTCAGAGCGTCGGATCGACACCGGCGACCACCCTCCTATCGCTGTACCTCCGTATCGTGTCACGCCGGCGAGGAAAGAGGTCATT
>NW_021011515.1:0-19008 GCF_003987935.1 Bombyx mandarina | reverse complement strand
GACCGATGTCGGTTCCTTTCGATACAAATTATAGCAAATGACCACCTACGCCACCCTCCTAATCGGTTCTTCAAATATCGCTCTGTGGATACCGGTTTATTATAGAACAGGAATGTAATTATCACCTACACATAGTCCTATAACAGAGGTGTTAAAAATATTTCAATGGTCATAACTTATACAAAATGTATAACGTTAATGGACTTTAAGAATTTTATGAAGTAAACTAAACTGACCTCTCAAATATCCAGTAATTCTAACTTCGATAGCAGTTTTTGTACTATATATTATATACTAACTGTTATTATTGTGCTCACGAGTGATGGCATCGTGTGATCAAATGAAATAAATGTAAGGCCGCATCATAAGATATTCTTGTTTCTGGTTTTGTTAAAAAGCACGTTTGGTACCTATTCTTTTTAAATTGAGATCTTCTTGTCTTAAATAGTTTTAATGTAGGCGTCGATATTCAAGTTGCAAGTTGTGTTGCTGGAACTACTCTGCACTACATGGACTATGAGGTAGTTTGTCAGTTAGTCACCACCGTGAGTAAACTGTTATACTGATGGAAATATTGACTGGTGGCGTCTCTATGTGAAGTCGCACTCGGTAGGTACCACCACCCTGCCTATTTCGCCGTGAAACAATAATGCGTTTCGGTTTGAAGGACGGGGCATCCGTTGTAACTATACTGAGACCTTAGAACTTATATCTCAAGGTGTGTGGCGCATTTACGTTGTAGATGTCTATGGGCTCCAGTAACCACTTAACACCTGGTGGGCTGTGAGGTCATCCACACATCAAAGTAATAAAAAAAAAAAAAAAAAAAAAAAAAAATAATTAAAAAAAACCACGTGAATTCAATAGCATTACTTCGACTGGATTGTACTTTAGCTTATCAAGTAATTATTATTTACATGGTCAACCTTCGCGTACGATAAAAATATAGTGCAAAAACTAGTGGACTGATGTTATATAGCATAACGTGTAATGTAATTAATTTAAAGACGACTGACGATGTGACCTTACTTTAAAGAACGATCCATAAAAGTTCTTACATAATTATTTCTTTCTAAAGTAATCACATAAGAACTTGATGGCTTTGAATTGTTTTAACTTTTGTAAGGGAATGCAAAAAGAAAAAGAGAAATGTAAAACAAGATAAATAAGTTTTGTTTGAAGTTAGCATATCGAATTCTCTGTTTATTGAATCACTCGCATTGTCATAAGTTTTGCAATGTGTATTTGTTGTTTGGCGTTTGGGTTAGTGCGGGATTTCGTGGGCCCTTTTGTTAGGGGGTTCGCTTACATACTTTACTAAATTAATTTCGGGCTAAGACGCAGGGTATGGAAGGAAAACTTTCAAGGTTTGCGTTGGTTCATTAATAGCGGTTTCACATCGACTTTGAACACTAAACGTATAATTCTAAACACGCAACTGCGAATTCAGATGAATAATGAAGGGGTCTTGTAATTATGATAGATACAACCTTGTCCGGTGATATGAACGACTGTTGAAATTATGTTGAGATAATAAACCTTGAAGTTCGTATTAAATATAAATCTTTTATTTTATATGTCATATATAATGCATGATCGCAAGCAGGCTGGACTGTATATACATGGGTCGCTGTGGTGCCATCTCCCATGGGATGTTACCACAGTAATTCATTGTGATGTAAATATAACTACTAACATAGGTCTAAGTCTTATTAACAATTTATATGAGTCATGGTTACTTGAAATAAAAACATTATTATTATTATTATTATTATATACATTTCGTGTAGAAAATGTAGTAAATGTTTTTTTGGTATTTCGTATGTCGTTAAAGCTAAATAACAATAAATAAACATTTTTTTTCAGTATTTGCTTGCATAAAATATTTCAATGTGATAGTTGACATGTGATGTGTTGCTAGTGGTTGCGTAGTATTACCAAGTATCCGTTTTAGTGGGTAAAATGAGACAAAGGTCATGTTTGAAGCGCCTTCAAACCCAAAAGGTATATTTCAAATTTCTTGTGATCTTTGTTATTTCTTTGAGTGGTGGACTCAGGATGTGTAACGAAATGTAGATATTATTATGTATGTATGTGTATGTATATTAAATGATATTTACTATTATGAAACTGTAAGAACAATGTCTATATGTGTATTGTAATAAAATGTAATAAAATAACTGCTCTTCATACGAGTATCATGCAAAAATTATTGAGCTGATTATGTTGCTTTTTTTCCGTTTCTTACTTATGTATTTACTTCAAAAAAACTATGGTCCATAATTATTTTATTTGGTGGGAGCTGCAGTAATAACTATACTATCATATTGTTTAACTAACGCCCCTAGGCCATGTTCCTAATGCAAACCCTTGCCCTTATATCAAGTACGTAGAGTAACATAATACCAAAATTGACGCAGATGAAGAAACAACAGGACAAAGTTTATTTTTCCTGTAAGACGAAGTTCCTTAAAAGGCTGTTATGTTTAGTACCTTGAATTAAATATTCTGTTTGTCTCCTACTTTATTGTTATTCATTTCGTGAGATTCGTCGTTTATTTTAGTTTTAAAAGCTTTACAATTTATTTATTTATTTAGTGTAACATTTCAAGAAAATCATAAATAAATTGTTGTCAACTGACAGGACTGACTATCCTTTAACAATAAAGGGAACAACATTTGTTTTTCATCGTTTCCTCACTGCTGAGGATCGCGACCACATGTGACTTTCCTCTGTAGCGCTCGGTCATGAGCGGCATGGACCGCATGGTACTACCACCACCACTACCACCACTACCACCTACTACCACTACTACCACCACTTTCTTCACCACATCTGACCATGTGGCTGGTGTCTTGCCCACGGCACGCTTACATTAAACCATGATCATGTTCGTATTGTCGATTACAAGAAAGAAAATAAATAACTATGAAATTTCATAAAAAGTTGGTCTTTAATAGACTTAAGCTGATTGATTGTTTTAAATAAGCAAATTCAGTAATTAAATGTTAATTCTCGAATTTGAGTATGGTGTGGAAAAGAACAAAGAGGTTCGAAAAGTTATGTTTAAAACAATGGTTCTGGTTTGATATAGATAATACGTCGTCGGAAAGGACATGTAGCTCGGATTGATAGCTCCCGTAAACCCATCCTCCCGCCTTAACAATAAACGCGTTAACTATAGAAATTCATCTGGCGTCGGTCTGCTTGCTCGGACCTATATCGTTCTTTTTATGAATCAAATAAAATCAAGCCAGACGTGTTCTTATTTTTCACGCATCAACGCCTCAATGGCTTTTCGTAGTCCAATTCGGTAAGCGCACGCGACATTTACCGGTGTTCCAACCGGTTCGGCAGTCTGTGCACCATTGTATATCTGTTCGCAGCTTAAGCCATATATAGAAAGTAGCATGTTGCAGACTCGTTGTATAAACATCAAGTTTTATTGCCTGGCTGTGTTCCACGGAGGGGCGTTAAACCCGGCCGAGCTCTGGAGCTTTTAGTATTTACAGGATGGGTTGTTGGGCTTAGCAGCGTTGTTGTGCGGGCGAGAGTCCAAAGTCCGAAGTACAGGTTCGTGGTTGCGATGGATGCGGTCGATAGCTCTGTCTCGTCCCGGGCTTTCCGCATGCCAGCGTGCCGCCCCCCGCGTTACCCCCCCCCCCCACTCCTCGTACTTGGAAAAGGCTTTCACGGAAATTGCAAGTGATTCCAGTCATATATTTGTTGTGACTTAAATTACGCAGTCCCAAAAACAGCTCTGAAGAGAAACATTATACTCGTTTTTACGTAAAGCGTACAAAAAAAAGTATAAGTAAAACTTGCAGCGAAAGTTTTCCCTTTCCAATAACATTCCTGTAACAATAGCATTTTGCGTTTATATTGATTTACTTAGCAAAGCAATTGTATGTTTCAAGAAAAATAATTAATTTTAGGATTTCTTAACGATTTCCAAGCTGGAAACTTGAATAGTTTCGTAGACCATTATGTAAATCTAAGAGCTTTTCAATTAAACGCTATGAGAGAACGAGTTCGCTTCAACTCTAATGCAAAATATCTACGGTATTATTTCAATAAACTTTACTAGACTCATTGTAGTTTTACACAGTTCTAGAAATTTGTTTTAAAATAACTCTGAATATTTTAAATTTTATCTAAGTGAAATGCCTTTCATATTCGTTTTCGTAGTGTAACTGGGAATTTTACAATTGTGTTTTAATCATTCTAGTAAGTACAATTTATATTACCATTGTTCGCACTCGGTTTGAACTTTCAAGATTTAAATGATAATTCTGTATGATCCACTTTCTCTTTTGTTTTGTTAAGGTGGAAAATAATGTTTAAAAAAAAAAAACTCTAAGCCTAAAGCTCGTCAATGTCTACTCAATAAATAAAAAGAACATTGATTGAAAAACGCAATAGAAATAGGTATTGTTTTTGTTCTTAGTTTATACTGATGACAATATACAAAGGTATACTAACAAAGAAATTCAATACTTTGAATAAAACCGTTTGAATAAAATCATTATATTCATCAATCAAATCATCAAATCAATCAATCATTCAAATTCATAAATCTCCCGGAATATAAACATATAGGCAACGGACCTGCTGATTTTTCAATCCAGATATACGAAAAAACATCAAATAAAGCAAGGAAGGGAAAGTTAAGTAATTCAAGGTAATTGGGTTCTTGTTTCAACAATGCCTGCACAAATTGCTCATAGTTACCGCTGGCGGAGCAATGCAACCACAGAATAGGCTAATATTATCTTGCACAATATACAATACAGTGTTTATAATGCATACAATGTAGTCAGGTTATGGCGGAAAAAATTAATGCACTTTTGCCGTGTTGGCGAATGCCCAACTTTTACTCCAAAGACTTTTGTCAATAATATAATAAAATAATTGATACTTGATCGTTTAAAAAACGATAAAAACTGATTGTCATAATTTTGGACATGAAAAAAACAAGGAATTCAGGACTAGTTCAGATTTAGGCATAGATTATTTTCATGTAAGACATGTAATGAATACATGTTTTATATATATATTTTTGGTTAGCTTCCACGGTAAGAGTTTCTCTGTATAATCGATTCAGGATCAAAAAGAACTGTAGGGGAACCGTGCTAACCGATCTCCTGGGTAGGATTGATTACCTGTGAAATAAAACAGATAGTGAGAAGGAAAATTAATTTAACCTGCGGACCAGATTTTGTAGTGCCCAAGAGCATTAAGAAACCGTAACGTCAACAAGAAATTGTTTTTTCCTAACCTTCCTCTAAAATCTCAAGGTGTTATAACTATTCTCCAGATACGGAAAGTAGGTAGCTCACGGGGCTCTAACCTTGAGGAACAAGATATAGTGTTGGTAGGTCTTTCAAAAGTAGGACTGAATATAAAAGTCGCCAGAATTCGGTGAATGCCTGGAGTGCAATATTGCACGTTGTAGTGATGCCACAGACATCTTTTATAATGTTGATAATATTCATTTTGCGATTTGGAAGTTTTTTTAATACTTAAAATGTAGCGTAGTTACGAACTACACTGGGGAAACATGAAAAGTCACCCGAGGTCTTCAAAACTACACTATCAGCATTAGTGGTTTTGTTATATTAATAACTGAATTAATTAATATTTTCAGGGACACTCACTCAGTAAATCTTATTAGGAAAGCTCCTTGAAGCATTTTTCCAAGCCATCTAATTACATAATGGAACAGGCTCCCACAAGATGTATCAGTGCTAATATTCAACTGTCTGGAGAATAAGCTCGACCGATTCTGCAAATCTCATTTTTTCATAATCATCATCTAATAAGTAAAAAGTAAATAACATTAATAATAATAGTTGCTCGTATTCGGAAAATTTGAAATCCAACAATGCTTCCATTAAATGGTCTATAAGCTCAAATGCAACATAAGCAAACTTAATCATTAACCTTTCACAAGGAATCAGCTTACTTGGCATGCGCCCGAACCTGGTTTGTAAAAAAAAAACATTCGCAGATCTCGGTCGAGTTGAAAATAATTTGAAAATATAATAATAAATCTCTTGACAAAATTCAATAATATCCAATTGCTTTTAGTATCGATACAAAATGAATGGATTATATAGTACCGTAATGTTAGCACTGCAAAGGCTGCTCATAGAATTGACGACGAAGCTATTCATATAAATGCCCAGATGAAAGCAAGTGTCCTAGATGAATTGAAAGTAAGTCTGCTTCATTTCTGCATTGAAAATTTTCTCAATAGACTAGTTAGATTAAACTAAATGGTACAATTAGTGTAGCGTAATTATCATTCAGTTTGTTGAGTAGATTGCTACGCCGTCTGCGACTTTCTTAATTAATACGTAAAAAAAAACAAATAAATTAACAAAGAATAAGTTTACACAGAAGACAAAACAAAAAATGCCAAAGAAAAGAAGAGATAATTTTGGTTTATGCTTAATGGTCGTGGACGAGCTCCCACAGCCCACCTGTGTTAAGTGGGTTACCTGGAAGCCCATATGACATACAAACGTAAATGCGCCACCACCTTGAGAATAAGTTCTAAGGTCTCAGATAGTTACAACGGCTGCCCCCACCCTTCAAACCGAAACGATTACCTGCTTCACGGCAGGAAATAGCCGGCTGGTGGTACGCTACCCGCGCGGACTCCAGACGGTCCTACCACCAGTAAAGTAAACAATAAAATAAAATGCCAAAAGAAAAGATGATACGTAAATTTTAAATGACAAAAACATTTCTTAATATAACCCAAAAAAAAAACCTTTATTATTTTAGGAAATGATACAAAATCAAATATAATCACATAAAGTATCGTGTATAAATCTCGGTAATATTCACAGCGTTTCTCGTTACTGTAACTCAGACCTAGAGAGGTTAATCCTACCTCGATTCATCACAATCGCTGACATTTTGAAGCATCTTCCTGTTTATGTACAAACGTGAGCTATGCGAGTTCTTACTCAATACCAATAGATTTGATCAAATTGAAAACGAACATAAATTTAGCGCACACAACATCAGAAGTTATGTAATGGCAGTCATTGTAAATAACAACTAATTATGTAATTGAAAACTGTTCTGAATACGTTTTATTGAATGTTTTTAATGAATTTATTCCAATTGAAGTAAGAAACAAAGATATTAATAAATTCAATTTATATTTAATAGTGCTTTCTTAGATTCGAGACATAAACTTGATTAATAAATAATAGGTGTCATATATAGTAGACGATTACGAGATAAAATTGTTTTTCAATTTAATTTGAGAACATCGTGTTTTATTACATGCGAATGATAACCCGTTAATCGCATTTCATTTAAATATGTTCACGTCAAGCCTTTTAGAAGTAGGGTATGTAGAGAAATGACATTCTGCGATCATACTTTGCATTGAAAAAAGACATAGACATGCCACGCATCCAAGAGACACTCAACCGGTCACAAAACTGCAACAGACTTTCTAGGTCACTATCCAAGCCGTCTCCAACAATCATGACAAAAAAAACAAGATGTGTGTTGTGTCGTAGAACACCGGATAGGAACGAAGTTTCTTATTATAAAAATATTAATTTTCTATTCGAGGTATAAAGGAAATAATTGTTCGGGTATACATTTTTTATTATGAACTTTTTATTGATAAGAATAAAAAAAAAACTACTTTACAAAGTTATCAGCTTTATTTTATTCACAATGATTTATAAAAAATATGTAATAAAAATATGTTATTTTTTGTACGTTATTACAAAGCTAAGTCGTACACTGTGCATTACTAATTTGTACGTTATTACAAAGTTAAGTCGTACACTGCGTGCGCGTTGCCTATAATCTAGAGCGGCACGTTTCCCGCTTAGGGCTACCTCGCATCCACAAGGTCGGCCCGCCGACCACCAGGGAGGCTGCGCGTGGGCTGGGTGATGGCCCACGTGCAGTTACAGAAGGCCCGCCCCTGGCGATGCCTCCGGTGCTTCGGCACCGGGCACGGCCTCGCCAGGTGCCCATCGGCCGTGGACCGCAGCGGGCTTTGTTTCCGCTGCGGCCAGCCCGGACACAAAGCGGTCTCCTGCCAGCCGCCGCACCCACTGCGTGCTATGCGACGCGCGGAAGCGGCGGGCCGATCATCGGGCGGGGGCCCGCCTGTCTTTCCGCCCCCTCCTCCACAAAGAGGAGGCGTGGCGGGAAAAAGAAGAAAATAGCAGAGGAAGAGCCGGCTGCGTGTAAAGCAGCCGGCCGTCAGTTCCCGCCGCGGCCGTCGGGCCGCAAGGTGGGACGGAAGACGAGGGAGCGATGGACGTGACACCTCAATAATGGGTCACGTCCATCGCTTCCTCCAAGCGAATGTGAACCACTCCGCCAGGGCGCAGGATCTCCTCGTCCACACCATGGCGGAGTGGTTCATCGACATCGCGATCGTCGCGGAGCCATACTTTGTACCTCCCGACCGGGAGGATTCCTGGGCCGGAGATGTCGATGGCTCTGTGGCGATCGTGATGCGACAGTCGGCGGCGTTACCCCCCCTTGGAATGGTGGCCAAGGGACCCGGGTACGTCGTAGTTAGGGTCGACGAAACCGTCGTGATCGGGGTGTACTTCTCTCCGAACAGGAGTCTCGCCGAGTTCGAGCAGTTTCTGGGTGGGCTCGAGGCGTTGATCCATCGCTTCGAGTCTCGCCCGTTGATACTGGCGGGGGACCTCAACGCCAAATGTACGGCGTGGGGTTCCCCTCGCACGGACTCACGCGGCGAGTTCCTGTCGGAGTGGGCCTTCGCGACCGGCCTCTGTCTTTTGAACAGAGGTTCGGTCGCGACCTGCGTGCGGTGGAATGGGGAATCACACGTGGACGTTTCGTTTGCGTCCTCATCCGCCGCGCGCCGTGTCCTTGGCTGGCGTGTCCTCGAGGGGGCGGAGACGCTCTCGGACCATCGGTTTGTCCGATTCGAGCTCTCTGCTTCCAGCTCGTTGAACGCGCCGGCTGAAGACGCCCGCGGCGAGGAGGAGCTCCCGCGTAGCGCTCCCCGATCATTCCCACGATGGGCACTGAAGCGCCTGAACAAGGTGCTCGCGGTGGAGGCGGCCACAGTGGCCGCGTGGGCGCCGATGCCCGCGCGTCTAGTGGACGTGGAGTCGGAGGCCGACTGGTTCCGGGGTACGATGCGTCGCGTCTGCGATGCTGCGATGCCCCGGGTCAGTGGCCGCGCCCCACGTGGCGGTGCGTATTGGTGGACGCCCGAGATCGCACTCCTCAGAGAGGAGTGCGTGCGGGCACGCCGCCGAAACGCCCGCCACCGCCGTCGCCGTCTTCGCGGTATGGATTTCGCGGAGGTGGCGGCCCGCTTACATGCCGACTGCCGTGAGAAGCAGGAGGCTCTGCGGCGGGCCATCGGCGAGGCCAAGTCTCAGAGCATGAAGACGCTCCTGGAGACGCTCGATCAGGATCCCTGGGGGCGCCCGTACCAGACGGTACGCAAGAAATTGCGACCGTGGGCGCTCCCGGTGACGGAGCGTCTCCAGCCTCAGCAGCTGCGGGATATTGTCTCCGGGCTATTCCCGCGGATGGAGAGGGACTTCGAGCCCCCCTTCATGGGCGTGCCGCCACGCCTTGACGCGAGCGGTGATGCCCCTGCTGAGGTGGTCCCTCCGAGCATATCGGAGCAGGAGATGCGTGCGGCCGTGTCGAGGATGCGGAGGAAAGACGCGGCCCCCGGCCCTGACGGTGTTCACGGTCGGGTTTGGGATTTGGCCTTCGGTGCCCTTGGGGACCGGCTCGTGCGGCTCTTTGAAGCCTGCCTCGAGTCGGGGCGGTTTCCAAAGCAGTGGAAGACGGGCAGACTTGTTCTGCTAAGGAAGGAGGGACGCCCTGCGGACTCACCTGCGGGGTATCGTCCCATCGTGTTGCTGGACGAGGCGGGAAAACTGCTCGAGCGAGTGGTGGCCGCCCGCATCGTCCAGCACCTGACGGGAGTGGGTCCTGATCTGTCAGCGGAGCAGTTCGGATTCAGGGAGGGCCGCTCGACCATTGACGCGGTGATGCGCGTGCGCGCCCTCTCTGATGAGGCTGTCAGCCGGGGCGGGGTTGCACTGGCGGTGTCCCTGGACATCGCCAATGCGTTCAACACCCTGCCCTGGTCGGTGATCGCGGGGGCGCTGCAGTATCACGGCGTCCCTGCGTATCTCCGTCGGCTGATCGGGTCCTACCTCGAGGATAGGTCGGTCGTGTGCACCGGGCACGGTGGGACGGTGCTCCGCTTCCCCGTCCAGCGCGGTGTTCCACAGGGGTCGGTCCTTGGCCCTCTCTTGTGGAACATCGGCTACGACTGGGTCTTGCGTGGCACCCTAAGCACTCCTCTCCCGGGTCTGAGCGTAGTTTGCTACGCGGACGACACTTTGGTCGTGGCCCGGGGGAGGGACTTGCGAGAGTCTGCCCGTCTTTCCTGCGCGGGGGTGGCCTTCGTCATCGGCAGGATCCGAAGGCTGGGTCTGGAGGTGGCGCTCGATAAATCCCAGGCCCTGTTGTTTCACGGGGCCCGGAGAGCGCCGCCTCAGGGGGCCCACCTCGTGATCGGAGGCGTTCGCGTCGAGATCGAGGCAACCGGGTTGCGGTACCTCGGTCTCGTACTGGACGGTCGTTGGAGCTTCCGCGCTCACTTTGAAAGATTAGGTCCCCGACTGATGGCGGCCGCCGGCTCGCTGAGTCGGCTGTTGCCGAACGTCGGGGGGCCTGACGTGGTGGTGCGCCGCCTCTACACGGGGGTGGTGCGGTCGATGGCACTGTACGGGGCTCCCGTGTGGTGCCACGCCCTGACCCGCGACAACGTTGCGGCGTTGCGACGTCCGCAGCGCGCGATTGCGGTCAGGGCGGTTCGTGGATACCGCACCGTCTCGTTTGAGGCGGCGTGCGTGCTAGCTGGGACGCCTCCCTGGGACCTGGAAGCGGAGGCGCTCGCTGCGGATTACGCGTGGCGATGCGATCTCCGCTCCAGGGGGGAGCCGCGTCCCGGCGCGGCGGAAGTTCGAGCGCGGAAGCTTCAATCTCGGCGTTCCGTGCTCGAGGCGTGGTCTCGCCGCCTGGCGGACCCCGCCTACGGGCGACGGACCGTCGAGGCGATCCGCCCGGTCCTCTCGGACTGGGTGAATCGCGACCGAGGACGTCTCACCTTCCGAGCGACGCAGGTGCTCACGGGACACGGCTGTTTCGGTCGCTACCTGCACCTCGTCGCCCGGAGGGAGCCGACGCCGAAGTGCCACCACTGCAGTGGCTGCAACGAGGACACGGCGGAGCACACGCTCGCGTACTGCACCGCTTTCGCGGAGCAGCGCCGCGTCCTCGTTGCAAAAATAGGACCGGACTTGTCGCTTCCGACCGTCGTGGCTACGATGCTCGGCAGCGACGAGTCCTGGCAGGCGATGCTCGACTTCTGCGAGTCCACCATCTCGCAGAAGGAGGCGGCGGAACGGGAGAGGGAGAGCTCTTCTTCCCTCTCGGCGCCGTGCCGCCGCCGTCGGGCCGGGGGTCGGAGGAGGGCGTTTGTCCAGCTCCAGCCCCTATGAGGAGGCAGTCTCCTCCCGGTGATGGTCACGGGGCGACCTAAGGGGGTTGAGGCTGCGCCGCACGCTACCGTCACTCTAGCGCGCTGGCACCAGGAGGACGGGACGGCGCGTCGGCGGCTGCGGACTGCGATGCGGTCCGCATTTTCGTCGTCGCTGTCGTCGCCGAACATACTGTTGAAGAGCAACCCGGTCGGCGGTGTATCGCGTTCCGACCCGGCAGGCTGGTTCTGGCCCAGCGGGGTATCCCGGAACACCAGCGGCACCGCCCGGGCGGCCTGGTAGGGCCGCCGTACCGCGGAGACCGACGTCGTTGGTCGTCGACTATCGCCTCGACGACCCGTCGGTCGGGCGTCCTCGGGGTGGCGCCGCGTGTCTGGTTGTAGTGTTGACCGCGGGAACCCCCCTACTCTGAACGGGTTCTGACCCCGGACGGAGATCGGACGTCGGGTGTAAGAGTGCAGGGGAGTCGTTTAGTGGGTGGGCCCTAAAATCCTTGGGCCCGCGATCTGCTCTCAACACCTGCAGATCGTTGAGTCTCACATACCCCGCGCGCCCCCTTTGCGCGGGGACCTCGTAGGAGGTTCGGCCCTCTACCCGGAAAAAAAAAAAAAAAAAAAAAGGGCAATGAGTCACATTTAAAATTTTATTGAGTATGTGGGTACATGAAGCCCCAGGCATACAATAATTTATGACAGATTGTCCCAAACACAGATCATTCAGCGCTACACCCATATTTTTCCCTAGTTCATCACTGAATATTTTAATAATGTTTTTAGTAAGTGCAGGTTTCATTATATTGTTTACAACGGGCTTAGAGGTAGAACTAGAAAATTGATTTTGACTATTGGAACAGTCTGGTACTGGAGAACCTGATATAGAGCAGTGGCATTTACAATTAGCATATTGTAATGTCAGAGATTCAAATCGCTCTTTATTATTATTACACAAATCTAGCAGGTTATCCATCACCGATATATGTTCACATATGTCTTTTTGAGCATATTCATAATTTTTAGTTACATTGTCCAAATCAGTTTTCAACAAATTTATTTGTGAAGTTAACTTTTCTATTTCTAACTCATGATTGTGATGAACATGTTGTAATTCTTCAAGTGAAGTATTTAGTTTTGTACGCAGTGCATTTCAGTCTTTGCATATAGTTTTTATATAATTAATAGATTTTCTAGGTTTTAATAGTTGCTCCGTTTTATTTATAAACTTATTTAACTTAGAATATCTCTTATACTTTTTCTTACTAAGAACTAATCGAGAGGAATGTGTACTATAGGAGTCACCACCAGTCAAATCTATTGTAGGTATGTCACACTGAGAAGTGGTGATCACTGTTCCCGAAGCTGGTTCACTCTCGATCAGTTCCGAGTACAGGCTCTGTGTTTTTTGGGCTTTTAGATTTATTATCTCTAACTGTAAATTAGAGACACAATCATGTGCCTCAGAAAGTTTGACTTTCAGTTCAGCTGAGAGTTGGAGCGACTCAACATACTCACCGCTGCACTGATCGAAGCCGTCTACAACAGTTTGTAATTTCTTGTTAGTCTCAAGAACTTCATTGTATTCAATGAAGAGCTGAGACAACTGTCCTTTCAACATGGTATTTTTCTTTATTACCTGGAGTGTTTCGACTTCGTTGTCTTCTCTCTCTTTTAGTAGTTGTTGACACTGTGCCCGTGATGTTTTTAGTTGCTGAAGAGCCACTTGAAGTTGGTCATCAACTTGACGAGCTTTGGTACCTCTGGTCATCATTTGGATTTGTAGAAAAAATTTGTAGTACCCTCGTAAAATAAAGAAAATTTGTACAATTATGCAGTAAAATGCACTAATTGAACGTTTTACGTAACAATAAACTTATATTATCACTTAGATATACGTTTTATATAATATTAAGTACAATACAGAATTTAAAACGATTTTAATTTAAATATTAATTGGGAGAGCACAATATTAATGACAAGTAGCGGTGAGTGTTGCCAGCAAAAAAATGAGACCTCTGTTTGTGACAGAAAAGATCTGGCCGTCCACCTAGTGTTCGTACGAAAAAGGTGGTCAAAGCATTAAGGGAAAGAATTCGAAGAAATCCTGTCCGAAAGCAAAAGATTTTATCTCGGGAGATGAAGACAGCACCTAGAACCATGTCGAGTATTTTAAAAGATGACTTAGGATTTGCAGCCTATAAGAGACGTACTGGTCATTTCTTAACTGATAATTTAAAAGAGAATAGGGTGGTAAAATCGACACAACTACTGACGCGGTACGCAAAGGGAGGTCATAGAAAATTTTTGTTTACGGATGAGAATTTTTTTACAATTGAGCAACATTTTAACAAACAAAATGACCGTATTTATGCTCAAAGCTCTAAGGAAGCTTCCTAATTAGTCGAAAGAGTGCAACATGGGCACTATCCGACTTCAGTGATGGTTTGGTGGGGTATTAGCTATGAAGGAGTGACTGAGCCATACTTTTGTGAAAAAGGTATCAAAACATCGGCACAAGTGTATCAAGATACCATTCTTGAGAAGGTAGTGAAGCCCCTTAACAACACCATGTTCAATAATCAAGAATGGTCCTTCCAGCAAGACTCGGCGCCAGGTNACAGGGAAAGTTGAAGGCAACAGATCTAGAGGCCGCAGCCATACTCGTTGGTCCGATCAGATCCGCACCGCTTTGGACAGTACAGTGTACAGCGCGCTGCATGACGCCGTGGACAGGGGAAAGTGGAAAAAGATCCTAAAATTGAAGCTCATGGGTGATGGTGGTCACGACCCTCAGACATGAGGAACGCGACTCGAGGAGGAGGAGGATATTCCCCGATTTTTAGAATAATGAAACCTTGTTAGGAATAGATTTTATTTTGAAGGCACGATTAATAATTATTGATTTCTCTTCTATGACTTGGCATTCGGCTGATCAGCCCCGGGTCATTCACCCTTTGTCATGTGAAAATTCATGTGACCCCATAAGTTGCGCTTCTATAAACTTGTTGCGCGAAGATGAGTCGGAAAAAGTGCGTCTGGTGGATTTACTAGGTGAATATACCGATGTTTTCGAGGAAATCGGTGAGCCGACTCCCTTTTCAGAGCGTCGGATCGACACCGGCGACCACCCTCCTATCGCTGTACCTCCGTATCGTGTCACGCCGGCGAGGAAAGAGGTCATTCGTGCCGAGCTCGACAAGTTATTCGTCGTGTATAGAGTGCCAGCGGTACCAGCCGTCTAACTTTAAGCGAGCGGGACTACTCCAGACTCCAGTTCCAGCTCAGCGGTTTAAAGTTATTGCAGTGGATCTTTTCGGGCCTTTACCCAAAGGACCCTGCGGTGAGAGGTGGATCCTGATACTCGAAGACACCGCCAGTAAGTGGGTTGAGCTGTTCGCTCTCATTGATGCCACTGCCGAGGTATGCGCAAAAACCCTCGTTAATAAAGTCTTTATGAGATTCGGAGTGCCTCACCGGATGATTTCCGACAACGAAGTTCAATTTGTGGCCGACGTCATGCAAAAGGCTATGTTTGTTTTAGGGGTAAAACAAAGTCTCATTCCTCTCTATCATCCCGAAGCCAATCCGGTTGAGCGGAAGAACCGGGACTTAAACGCTCATCTTGCCATATTGCTTGAAGGCCGTCACCAGCAGTGGCCTGAGGTTACTGTCTTTCGTCCGATTCGCTTTTAATAGTCGTAAGCTCCGATCTCCAATATCCGCTCAGCTTGATCTTCGTGCCGCCGTAGAGTCCAAGAACTTTGTCCCCCAGATATGCCCATACTTGTCCAAGATTGCCGAGACCATCTCGACCGCTAAGGAGAATATAGAACATCATCAAGATATTCAAAAGACGTGCGCGTGATATAAGACGCTCTGAACCTTACCAGTTTGCAGAAAGGGATCTCGTATTGATGAAGACCCACCTACTTAGTATTGCTAGTAAGGGTATTACGTCGAAGTTTAATCTTAAGCGGGATGGGCCATATGTGATTTCAAAAAAGGTGAGTCCTACTTCCTACCTTCTAGCATATGAGTCGTCGGGCGAAGTTTTTGGTAAGTAGCATGTCTCGGATTTGCGCCCTTATCATGCGAGGGAGGATGTATGTCCCGAGCCTGTGATTCCCAAGCGCCGCCGGGGTCGACCGCGTAGGGTGGTGGAGTAGACTGGGTTTCATTCCGCGTTGTTTGTTTGACCAGTCAAGGGTTTCTAGCCAGGTCAAAAGGGAGAGTGTGTAACGTGCGGAACCGAAGTAAAATAATTAATCCTCGCACGCTAAGCGGAACCCTAAAGTGTTGAACAACGGCGTGCGACCGACGCCTGCGCAGGATTCGTAAAAAGACAGAGGGTCGATAAAGAAAAATTGAATAACACGCACGCGCCGATCGCTGCACAAAATTATTAATTTATTTAATTTAAATCATCTTACCTTTGTTGTACCTATAAGAGTTGTAACGATAAAATAAATGATTAACATTAAAAATTAAAATTTAAGCTGGATCTAATCCAGGCTCGCAGGACAAACTTTGGGCTGCGGCGGAAGCGTATAAAACGGGGGTATAAAGGCGCGTAAATAGCCGTCCTAAGCGGTATGTGACGAAGCTCACTTATCTTTTACGTAGGTACATGCACTACAGTACATGTGCCGCCATCTAGGCAGCTAGCGGTAAAGCTTGATCGATCGGGAGTTAGAACCACGCTTTGGAAACTCGCGGTAAATATAGGTTTACCAGAATCTGATGGCAAAAAAAAGTTTAAAAAAGCGATTTTCATATGGCAACAAAAATCACCTGTCAACTGAAACAATTCCTGGAATTGTTTTTGGTTTGGCTTCAAATTTCGTTTAAAAAGTGGTGAAAATGTCGAAGAAACCTCTTCGATCGCAAGCAAGAAATATTGTTTTCAATGTTTATCAAAGAATACTTAATGAACAAGGTGCAGAACAAACACAATCATCGATATTGAGCCATGTGCAAGCGTTGACTGGTTAGTAGGAATGACAAGTCTTAATACTTTGGTTTATTGCACTTTTCGTGTGTATTATATTATGGATACTAAACTTTGGTTTATTTCAGGGGTTTCTAATACCACCATAAGACGAATTGTTGCTGAAGGCAGATCTAACAGAGGCGTATTTAGTACGCCCGGTAAAACGAGGAAAGGTGGCGATGAAAAAAAAAATTTGGATAGTTTTGATTTAGAATTGATCAGAAACAAGATAAATGAGTTTTACACTGTACGAAAAGAAATACCAATGTCATGAAATTGCTACAAATTCTTCGGGAGAAAATCAATTTCAATGGAGGAAGAGAATCATTAAGGTAAAAAAAAATGAACATCATTTTCTTTCAGTTTGAATATAATCTAAAAACATAGTAATCTAAAAATAACAATCTTATTTTGTCTTCAGATTTATTTTGAAAGATATCTGATTCGAATTCGTGAAGTGCCAATCAAAAAAGATTATTTTAATGGAGCGACATGACATAAAGATACACAGATTCAAGTATTTGGAGCATATGCAAAAGAATCGAAAAGCCGATGATAAGCTAGATGTGGTTTATTTAGATGAAACCTACAAACACGGTTCATATTCAGTGAACAAATGCTGGCAAAATAAAAATATTGCGGGCCTAGATGGATCATTGTACATGCTGGTATAGAGAATATGGTTTTGTGCCAAACTTTTGTTTGGTGTATAGGTCGAGAGTACATCTGCTGACTACCACCATGATATGAATCCTTGATCATTGGATAAATTTTTATATTTGCAGGTATCACACACAGAATCAGCCGATATAAAGTAAAACTTACTTACTGGTGGTAGGACCTCTTGTAAGTCCACGCGGGTAGGTACCGCCACCTTGCCTATTTCTGCCGTGAAGCAGTAAT
Source organism: Bombyx mandarina (assembly GCF_003987935.1). The sequence continues at coordinate 1,560 of NW_021011515.1, read as the reverse complement.
GCATTTCAGTTTGAACTTATATCTCAAGGCCGGTGGCGCATTTACGCTGTACGTATCTATGGGCTGCCACCCATCTAAGAAATAAAAAAAATAAAAAAAGTATCAAAACGTTTTACTCCAATTTCCCAACTATACTTGGGGCCTTAGCACTTATATCTCAAGGCAGGTGGCGCATTTACGCTGTACGTGTCTATGGGCTGCAGTAACTTAACACCAGGTGGGCTTTGAGCTCGTCCACCCATCTAAGAAATAAAAAAAGTATCAAAACGTTTTACTCCAATTTCCCCAGTACTGCTAGCGTCAATTTCTTTTTTCCCCTTTAGCCATCAGATCCTGGTAGACCTATAGTAACGAACAAACTCCAAAGGTGGCGCCATCCCAATGATTCACTACGCATACTATTACTACTCCCGCGCGCAACCAAAAGTCCCGGCTACTTTTCAAAGAATTATTGATATTGTGCTGCGTGAACTACAAGGAATACACTGCCTAGTCTACTTAGATGATAGTATCGTTTATTTGTCTAGCCTTCAGGAACATGTAGACAAATTAAGGGCTATTTTTGACAGACAGTACAGTTAGACAAGTCAGAATTTTTGAGAAAAGAATTTCTGTATTTAGGACACACAATCACGAGCAATGGCCTTAAGCCTAATAATGATAAGATCAAAGAAGTTTTAAACTACCCCCTACCCCGTACCGTAACAAAAAGTTTCTTAGGATTAATTGGATATCGGCGTTTCATAAGAGATTTTGCAAAAATTACACAACATATGACCGCAAGATTAATAAAGAAACGTTCAATGCCAATCGATGATGAGAAATACATAACCGCTTTCCAAAAATGTAAAGAATTATTAGTAAATGCGCCTATTTTACAACATGGAAAACCGTATATTAACAACAGACGCTTCAAAATTCTCTCTTAGTGCAATATTGTCACAAGGCACAGTAGGAAATGAAAAACCTGTGCCGCACGCCAGCCGAACTTTAAATGATGCTGAAACACGGTATAGTGTAACGGAAAAAGAATTGCTTGCAATCGCTTGGGCTGTCAAACATTTTCGACCCCCCCTCTCTATGGTAGATTTACAATTGTAACTGATCATAAGCCCTTCACTTGGCCTAATACCCTTAAAGAGACAAATAGTAGACTGACTCGTTGGAGATGTATCAGAGTATCAGAATACGACTTTAAACAACAACTAATAAAACAACACGCAGAAAGAACTAAATTTTTGTACAAACGTATTTCGGGACAAACGATAAAAATGAAGGAAAAACGAAATAATTATGTTTTTTTTAAGAAGATTTAATGTGAGTTGTTTAAAATATAAATATATTTTACCTATGGCAACTCCTTGCTTCGGTGAGTTCCTGCACCGGATCGGAGCCGAGCCGACGGCAGAGTGCTACCATTGTGGTTGCGACTTGGACACGGCGGAGCACACGCTCGTTGCCTGCCCCGCATGGGAGGGGTGGCGCCGTGTCCTTGTCGCAAAAATAGGAAACGACTTGTCGTTGCCGAGTGTTGTGGCATCGATGCTCGGCAACGACGAG
>NW_021011514.1:2796917-2945293 GCF_003987935.1 Bombyx mandarina | reverse complement strand
AATTATCCTAAACGTCTTAAGTATATGTAAAATTTTGTCATTAGTAAATAATTGTAAGGTAGCGCCCTCTGTGAATTGATATTTTAATTTCACGTATAATCCTAAATTAAAATTCACTACAAGAGCTTTCATACACACGTTAGTATTAAAAAATCTCACAGATGGCGCTGTATTAAATAGTATGCATATTTCTGTCTCATTCTTTGCTGACTTCATCCTACACATTTTTGTATTTGTGTCTCTTACCTGTCGTTTTTCCGTTGCATCCGGTTTGAAATCACAACGATTCTAAAGAAGTTTTCACTTCAAAAGTTAAGGATTGTTGCGATGGATTTGTGTCATCTACCACCTTCTTCTCCATTTATTTTTATTTGGTTTTATTTTATAAACGCATCATTGTAACACGCTAAGGCGCACAATATCGGAGCAGCAGCAACTTAAACGTCCATTTCAGTCAAATGCGCGAACATAAATGCGAAAGGTTGCATGTGTAGAGGGCTATGTTTTTCACGTCGTGTTCATGCGCGAACCGCGGCCGTGATTCGCGGGCGAATGTAGAGCCCGTATAACGTGTAAATGAGCTCACTAAGCTCAAACCGGGAGTATTGCTGACAGTGGCCCTAGCAAGAGTAGTGATTCGCAGAATCTACCACCGGATCGGAAACGCGACCCACTGAGAAGATCCGGCGAGAAACTCAGCGGGATGTGTCTATGGGTTAATTTACTCGTCGAGCCCTTCGTCGCAAGCGACGGGTTCGGCGAGGACGGTGACCGGTGCTTGTCGTACCTAAAAGCATCTGTGCGATACGTTGTATCAATTTATTTATATATCATTGGAAATGTCCCCCCCCCGCCCCCCACCTGTGAGACTTGAACCACGGCATGATTACCACACTATACGAATGCTCCGGGCTTCTTACCACTTAGACCACCGCTTCATGTACATAATAGACTCCTAAGACTTTCCTTTCATTCAAGTCACTTGTTTAAACTGGGGAATCCCGCGAATTAGGAATGTCAATAATCGAAAGAAAAAAAAACATTATACACGTACCCTTCGGATGTCTCTCGTTCTTCAGAAACATTATCTTAGCGGCACTCTCTTTGTCTTCACTTCGATCCGCGAATAAAGCTGCACAATAAAACAATCAGTGAATTAGTACAGGAAGTGTGAAAACAACCCTACATATAAAGTTTTGAACGACTCGCATCTGCGTAATGAAACTATACACTCGATGACACTTTTCCGAATAAATAAATATAGTAAAAAAAAATATTACAATAATAAGACAGTGTGTGTGCGTGCGTGTGTGCTTGCGTGTTTGCGTGCGTGTGTGCGTACGTGTGTGCGTGCGTGTGTGCGTGCGTGCGTGTTTGCGTGCGTGTGCGTGCGTGCTTGCGTGCTTCTGTATTTATATTCAAATGTATACATATAAGTATGTACACCAGTCTCTAGTTCCCCTGGTACAGATAATTCTAGTTTATATCTAGAAGATAGCGTGCGCATCTATGAAATTGTATTCAACGGTTGTTTTTAAGAACCGTAAAAAATATGATTATTACATTGAAGACACTTAAAAAACATTTTCTTTTGTGTTTATTATTAGAACTTTAGGCTTAGACATGAGTTAAATTCAGTGTTTAGTGTAGAGCGAGTTAAATTCTCAAAGTGAATAAGATTTCAACGTACCTGTAACACTCTTTGAAGTACCAATATAGGCGAAGTTGACGTCTGTGATGTGATCGAGTGCCTCCTCGTCCAGCATGGCGCGGATGCGTTCGAGGAAGGTGAGCACGTACACGTCGGTCTGGTGAGGGGATATCTTCCACACTCCCAGTCCTGCAGCAGACAGTCACACCTCACACCGTGCACCCCCCGGGCTCCGCGCCCTCGCCCCCCGCACTCACCGCAGCCCACCACGTTGAGGAACACGCTCCGGCCTCGAGCCCGCCCCTCGGCCTCCAGCAGCACGGTCTCCGCGAGGATGCAGATCCGCTTGTAGTAGACCTCGTTGTCGAACCAGGCGCCCCCCCGCGGCAGCTTCACGTAGCGGTCCGAGGCCGCCCCCGCGAGCCGCGCGCTCAGCTCCTCGTACGTGTAGCTGTGCACCTGTAGGGGCAGGTCAGTGTGACGTCACGCGTCCGTGCACCTGCTGACGTCACAGCGGTACAGACCTGGTACAGCTCGGCCCACAGCTGCCTCCAGGCGTGCTTGGCGAGGCTGGCGTCGCGCGTGTACGTGTGTCGCAGTACGTCCATGCATCTGGTCGGCGCCTCGTGCTCGCCGTAGCCGCGCTCTGCAGTGTTCTGCGTTTTCGATATCACCATGTCCTCGTAGTCCATTCGATTCAACCGCTTGAAGCGCGGCCCTATGGCTCCTAAAAAATATCACAGTTTGAGCTGCACACATACCATGGCCTCGAGAGATTCCCTCAGGTCGAGCAGTTCTCATACTCGATTCTGTAGACCGAATGGTAAACAGTCGACGTCGCCAAAAACACGTCATTACGGATCCTCCCGATCCATTAACGGTGCTTTTAGTACCACAAGCACCGGTCACCGTCCTCGTCGAACCCGTCGTTTGCGACGAAGGGCTCGAATTAACCCATAGACACAGCCCACTGAGTTTCTCGCGGGATCTTCTCAGTGGGTCGCGTTTACGATCCGGTGGTAGATTCTACGAAGCACTGCTCTTGCTAGGGCCAGTGTTAGCATCACTCCCGTTTGAGCCCCGTGAGCTCGCCTACTAGTTAAGGTTACGCTGAAATAGCCTCTCAAGGCTATCAGCTTAGGTAGGAAATAAAAAAAAGCAGTTCATCGGACTTCACAGATCCTGCAACTTGAACGCCTTGATAAATGTAGCATTTGTTTTGATATAATGGCTACCCTTTATAGGTGCCTGTTTCACAACCAGAATCAAGGCCTCTTTTGCATCCCCTGACTTTAAACAAAACTAGCAAAAGTACTAATATATTCCAACAGTTGTTGACGGAGAAATCTGAAAGTTACAGAGACAATTAAGAGTAGAAAGGTTCTGTGATATGGGTGTATTGTGCGAAAGGGAAAATGAGCATGTGGAAAAAAGGCCTAGGGTATGACATTAGACGGTAATGTGAGGAGGGGGCATGCTAAGAAGACTTAGACTGTGTGAAAGGAGATATCCCAGAGAAAAGTGTGAGTGCAGTGAGATAGGTCTGAGCGGAAAAAGAGGACATGTTGCACCGACCTCACATAATGCGGAATAAGGTCAAGAAGACTAATTGTTGCTGAAGAAAATCTGAATAGATTCAGTGGTACAATAACTATATCTGCCATGTTTTAACTTCCGCTGTTTACAAATGTAGTTGAGATTTTACTCTCTGATCTTAAGGTATCCACTTATCTGATATTTGAAAGACTGAGCGGACGATCCTCCCGGTATTTCGACCCCAAGAATTTTTGTGATAAGCTTCTGATCCTCTACTCCAGTACTCCAGACACGGTTCGCATGAATTTTATTTATTTATTTATTTATTCCATTCAATACAAAGTCAGGCTTACAGTTTTCACCAAAACGCCTGACTCGTTAACACTACGTTTTACGACTACTCTTCGATTTTACTGGTGGTAGGACCTCTTGTGAGTCCGCGCGGGTAAGTACCACCACCCTGCCTATTTCTGCCGTGAATATCAGTAATGCGTTTCGGTTTGAGGGGTGGGGCAGCCGTTGTAACTATACTTGAAACCTTAGAACTTATATCTCAAGGTGGGTGGCGCATTTACGTTGTGGATGTCTATGGGCTCCAGTAACCACTTAACACCAGGTGGGCTGTAAGCTCGTCCAGCCAACTACGCAATAAATAAATAAAAACGAACCTATGATAATGGCTTCCTTCTCGATGTCATCGTCGTCTAGAACGCCGCAGTTCCTCCTGGAGCCACTGTTGATGCACTCGGTGGGTCCGCTCACGAACAAAAAAGCAGAGAGCTTTATCTCATCGTAGCTGAGCACGTCTTTCAACACCAGCGGCTCTGTTTCCGCCGGGGTCCCCACGTTCTCCCAACCATCGACGCTACGAAAACGGAAAGGTTGCTAAGATACTTAGACTAAGATACTTTACTGGTGGTAGGACCTCTTGTGAGTCCGCACGGGTAGGTACCACCACCCTGCCTATTTCTGCCGTGAAGCAGTCATGCGTTTCGTTTTGAAGGGTGGAGCAGCCGTTGTAACTATGTTGAGACCTTAGAACTCATCCACCCATTTAAGCAATAAAAATAAATAAAAGATGAAGTAATAAGAATTTCAGAATTGAATCACGAACCAGATACGCTGCTTTGTATTAGCGTCTTTAAAATACAGGTTTTTTTTACATATATGGATGGACGAGCTCACAGCCCACCTGGTGTTAAGTAGTTACCGGAGCCCATAGACATCTAGAACGTTAATACCGCGTTATGAGATATGAGTTCTAAGGTCTCAGTATAGTTACTACGGCTGCTTCAAACCGAAACGCATTACTGCTTCACGGCAGAAATAGGCAGGGTGGTGGTACCTACCCGTGCAGACTCAGAAGGGGTCCTACCACCAGTGTCTACATTATTTAATTTAATACGGAACCCTCACGGTACGCTTCCTACTTTCTATCTGTCTCTACGATATGTGGCATAGAACTCACCGAACAATTTTCAGCATAATCTTGAACTTAAGTATTTTATTGAAAAACAAATATTGTTTGGTAGGTAAGGTAGGCTATGAGGATCGAAGACGTCTCGAGCCCATATAGCATCTGTGTCATTACCCCATCTAGCCCCCTCTAGTAACCGCAGGGACAAAATAGAAGGGGTACAAATGTAACAGGTTCATTGAATGTGCCATGGCCGACGCCGCCTAACACCACTGCGCCCACACCCTGCACCATAAGTAAAGTCACCACTCACAGTCGCATAATAAATCCAAAATTTGCTTGTTTGAATCAGCTTATATTGTAAGAGCCGTTGCTATTAAATATATAATTAGTTTACCATAGGCATCATTGGTAAAGGATGTACATATTTCGATATCGATTTTTTTGGGAGTCACTTGAATACATCAGGTATCAGCTATTAAAGAACATCTGTGCAATAAAGCTTACTATAAAGTCAATGATTATCTAGAAGATTGCATAAAGCGGGAATGAGTTGCTCGCTCCGGGCATTTCAATATTGTAGTAATTGTTACGTTATAATACTAATTGTAAAAATTCAAATTTAAAAAAAATCTAATATTAAAAAAAAAAAAAGACATGCCCACTGAGTTTCTTGCCAATTCTTCTCAGGACGGAGGCTTGTTCTTGTGAATTGGCGGTAGTTCTTTTGACGTTCAACAAGTATGTACTTTCATTTATGTTGAATAAAAAATTTTGATTTGATTTGACTTATTATCAAACTTTCATTTGTATCAATTTTTGTATCTGATGATTTTCTGAACCAGACTTTCTTTTAACTTAAAGACTGCTCAATGTATTTTTTGTTCTTATAAATGTACTAGAATATGTACATCTAACACTTACCCCTTCTTGCCACTCATTAACATATATGCATCGCGAGCTCCCATAAACGATACGGCTCTTTTCAGTAATAATCGATCAATAAGCTCTGGTATGGTCATGTCTCTGTATAATTCTTTCTCTATACTACTGCCATGTTCACTGCAACAATTTGTTTTTTCTATTAATTCCTTTAAAATACTAGTTATTACATTAATTATGAAAATTAGGGATTTTATTTGGATGTGAGCTTCAGCGATTACTCAAATTAATAAAAAAAACTTACCGTTTATATATTAAAAAGTGTGCCATCAGCAACAAGACCCTCTCGTGTATAATAGGATATGTCTCTGAAATATTCCTCTTTAATCTGTCTATGGGACGATGCTCCTTCAGTTTCTCCAATCTAAGCAAAATTATTTAATTACAATATCAGTAATTTAATACAATTTAGAAGACAATTTCTATCTACTGAGCTATGTATGCAATACAAAACAATAATAGGACAATCCTCTACTAGTCGACGTGAATGTAGTGGTGAGATCTTACCAGTACCATCCCAGCCCCTCCAATAGGTAAACCTGTATGAGTAGCTTCCCCACATAGTTTCCCTACAAAGTAAGGGTCAAATAACTTTTATACTATACAATTCAGATATAGACCATTTAGTGATCCTCTACATACCTTAACCCCGATGGGACACTACAAATTCACCATTTCCTCAGGACTGGTTAACCAGTGGAACAAAACCATGTCGCATAAAATTAGGATCAAGAAGGACATTTTAACTGAGAAATTTATATCCAAAATCATCATAAATTCTAAAAAGTTGTTGACCAATTTTTTATAGGTTTATTTCTACCACAGGATTTAATATTTTGGCACCTACAATTATAGAAATTGAGAATGAACAAATATTGTTTTATTTAATATGACTGCTCATAATGCAGGTGAAATATTTGATTAAGCTTTGTGTGTTACAATGAGCTTATATTAAGCAGTATACGTATATAATTTTTATTATGCTCAAAGACATAGCTTTTGTAACTTTTTTGTAACTTTAGTTTTTTTTTTGTGTAAATTAAAAATTTATAAAACACAGATTTTACCTCACAGTCTGAATCGGGAAAGGTATAGGAAAATTCTTGCTTCTCTCAATAATTTCATCAACTTCAGGGTCTGGTTCAATTTCAGGTATTTCAGTGCATTTCTGAATAAGTTCATTGGTCTCTTGGGTCATGCTCGGAAAACACCAGTCAAGTTTTATCCTACAATTTTTTAATAGTTACCATTGTATGAAAAAAAAAGATAAATTTATAATAATGTAATCATACCAAGGAAGATCTTCTAATAATTTTGCTAAATCCATTTTAAAAATATTGGTGCCTGCAACGAAAAATATAATTTTTAAACATTTTTCCTCATAACTGAGACTTAAAACTCATATCTCAAGGTGGGTAGCGGTATTTATTATGTAGATGACGATGGGCTCCAGTAACCACTTAACACCAGATGGGCCACCTGAGTTCGTACACTCATCAAAGCAATAAAAAAAACTATATTATTACTTTCACTATTAGGTATTTCACAATATATGAAAAGGTGTGCTCACAAGAGGCAGCGGGATGGTTGTACCCCTGATAATGTCAATGTCCATCAGCAATGGACATGTTTATAGTCATACAATAATTACTCTTCATACCTAATCTAATCAGTGGTTTTTAGTTTACGGGGGAATCTCAAATTGCAAAAACGATTTGTTTCTCAGTTGCGCGAAAACTAAAACGAACACACGATATTTTTAAATAATTTATGTTGTATTTTAATAATAAAATTTGGCTTTAAAAAATACTAATGACTTATTGCTTTTCCATATCTTACATAGGTAATTTGTAGGTCTATCTAATTATTTATTCAGCAGCAATTAAAGTTCTATTAAATTTATTACCTACCTTATTTGGTGGACTTTTAAAACTTTAAGGATGTTTGTAGATTTCTTAATAGGTATTTTATTTTAAATAAACATTTCCTGTGTATTTATTCAACAAGCGAGAAAGTCAAACTGAAATAAATATGAGCGGATTTTAGTTATAAACATATGTTGTGTTCAATCGTTCGTCAGCTTAAGAAGCGGGAATACCCAAACTCCAAACGGTAAAAATGTAAGCAATACATATTATGACGCAAGAATCCGATTACCGATTAGTCATCTTTTTAAAAATTACTCAATACTTTTGCTTGTACTGCTTGTAGTACAAGATAAAATTGATAATCATAGTACAGTACACCACTTTAAAGAGTAGTTTTAATATTTTTTTGCTGTCATTAAACTTTAGTAGGTAGGTACAAGGTTGTAGGTACGTAATAAAATTTGGATCAAATCATTGATATGTTATTTTAATCTATTTTGAATTCTATTAGATTAGAGTAAAAGTTTTATCAATCTTTAGAGGAGGCCTTTGTCGAGAGACAAGCTGTTTTTAAAACCACGCCGAACGTCGAACGGAATAATTGATTATAAGTTCACTTAAATTTAATTTATTATTAGGTAATGTATTAAGTTAGTAAAACAGCAATAAAGGCTAAAAAAAAAAATACAATACAATCACTGACGGATAGGTCTATGAATACAATACAGTTTAATAAATATTTCTGGCTGTATTGCATAAATTTATCTGGCTGGTTTTGATTAGTGTTTTGATTCCATTTGAAAAATGTATTCCCACCATTTTTCTTTTGCGAAGAATCTGCCGCAACCACGGTACCGTACATCCTTATATTATGACACATGCATTTTGAAGTTCTCGTGGCCTAAAGGATAAGACTTTCGGTGCATTCGTATCTTGCGATGCATCAATGTTCAAATCCCGCAAACAATTTTTATAATGAAATATGTTATTTTATCAAATGTTCACGAAGTTATAGACTTCCACGGTGAAGGAATAACACCGTGTAATAAAAATAATTGCACTACTGTAAAAACTGAGACCTTAGAACCTTAAGAGACCTTATATTATCTCAAGGTATAGGTCCATGGACTCCCGTAACCACTTAACATCAGGTAGACCGTGAACTTGTCTACCCAGCTAAGTAATTAAAAAATGCATTTACATTTTCGTATTACAAACGGCTTCGACCTATCAAAATAAAGTACAAGGCTAAAAGTCGGATTTATGGGCTATGTTTCCTTTGCTTGTCTAATTGGATAAACAAAAATAAACATGCTTTTTAAAATTTATTTACTAAAAATATGTGATTTTGTTTACAAAAAATTTGATTACCTATAATAAAAAAGTATGGAATCGGTACGTGCAGAAGTTAACAATGCATTTAAACTTAGTGGATTTACTATACGCAAAGAAGCTAGCACTTACGTTGCCGATCAAATAACTTCAATGACTCCACATGAACGACGGGCAATTCTTGACAAGTTAACTTCACACATTTTAAAACAATGTATTTCACAGCCCGTATTAGAGAAAGAACACCTGGAAATCGCCTTCAAAGAATGCTCTGCATCGGGTCTTGAAGAGACCGAAACTGTTTTAAACGTAATCGACGCTTTTAACATTCCCAAACTGAGTTACGACAATGAGAGAAATAAGTTCGTTAAATCTGTACATAAGAACAATTTATATCCAGAACCGAAGTGGAAAGCGCAATTCTTGATAGACAGATACGAAATAATATGGCAAAGAACTGTTAGGAATAAATTGTTTGCTCAAGAAGCCTTGCCTTCATTGGCCGAGGAGAAATATTTCCAATTGCGCAAAATCGAAGCGCTGCTAAGCTCTTCTAGTCGAATCGATGATGTGATTGTGCTCGGTCTTTTAATACAGTTGACAGAAGGAAAATATTACTTGGAAGATCCAACTGGCAGTGTTGTTCTCGATATGTCACAAACAAGGTACCACTCAGGCTTATTCACTGAATATAGCTTCGTTTTAGTTGAAGGTTATTATGATGACAAGGTATTAAATGTTATGGGCCTTGTGCTACCGCCGCCGGAAAGCAGAGCCTCGTCACTGCCATTTTTTGGTAATTTAAATACATTTGGTGGAAATTCTAAGACTTTACTTAAAAACTCTAAGTCATTGCTAAAGATTGAACAGGAAAATAAAGAAGGAATGATTATATTCTTATCTGATGTTTGGATAGACACATTGAAAGTTATGAATAACTTAAGAACATTATTTAGTGGCTACAATGATTTTCCACCTGTGGCTATCGTGTTCATGGGTGAATTCCTCTCGTGTCCGTATGGTCAGGAGCATTGCACACAGCTACGAATGGCATTATCAAACTTAGGTGAAATAATAGCTCAATTCAAGAAATTGAAAGATGAATGCAAATTTATCTTTGTACCTGGCAGATCGGATCCTTGTGCTGCCAATGTTTTACCAAGACCAGCAATTCCAAGTTCCATAACACAAGGTATAAGAGAAAAATTAGGTGATGCAGTCATTTTCACAACGAACCCATGCAGAATACAATACTGTACACAAGAGATAGTAGTTTTCAGGCAAGATTTAGTAATGAAAATGTGTAGGAATTCTGTACATTTTCCGGAGACTGGTGATATTCCTGATCATTTGGTGAAGACTTTGTTTAGTCAATGTACACTGTCACCATTGTCATTAGCTATACAACCAGTGTATTGGAAGCATTCGGATTCTTTAAGTTTGTATCCGATGCCGGATTTGGTAGTGATTGGCGACCATTTCCAACCTTATACTCGCTCATATCAAAACTCGCAGATTATGAACCCTGGGTCTTTTCCGCGAACTGAGTTCTCATTTAAAGTGTATGTACCAAGTACGAAAACAGTTGAAGATTCACAAATACCGAAAGATGATGGATGAAATACCTGGTTAATTAAAAATTGGCTCAAGAACTGAATCATAGTTGATAAGTAAATCAAATTGTTTTACAATCTAATATTTTATTTTCATACCCATTTTCAAATAAACAATTTTCTACAGTTACATTTAAATAATGAATTTATTAGGGTGCAAAATCCATTAAGCCACCCCCCTGTCTTGTGACAACTTCTGAGCTTGCCCGATACAGGACCCAGGAAAGGTAGAAAGGGCACAGAGGTCAACACAGAACCACCCTAAGTATGCCTGGCTGACTCATTAAGTATGCATGACTGGCTGAAAATTACTTGACGTTGGGTGTCGCGGTTAGTCAAGCAGTGCTGCTGCTATTCCAGATACTCCCTGGACCATCCTACCGGGGTCTATATAGATGTTATTTAATCACGTTTATTAACAGATGAGTAAAAAGCCCACATCATGATGAGTGGTTACCCTTGGCTAGCCATCATATAATATAAGATATTTGACAGATGCCTGAATCTCGGTTACGACATTTTCAAGATAAGCTTGCATATATTATACAAGTTTAACAACGTTCGGACCGTCGATCCACCTGCAACATCACCCGCTCAGTGGAAGATCTTCTTTTTGTCGTAATACCTCCACACTATCGCTCATAGACAACACAAAATATTGGCCTTGGCCTTTTAGTTACATTTTTGGTAGATAACATTTTCCGATATTACTCCTTCAATTACTGAATCATAATAGTTCCTTATCCGTTCGCGACGGGGCAACGTCGCCCATAACATGTCTTGTCGGATCTCTCGAATCTCCTCTCGGTGCTTTTAGGTCTCTAAAGCACCGGTCACCGTCCATTTTTTTTTTATTGCTTAGATGGGTGTTAAGTGGTTACTGGAGCCCATAGACATCTACAACGTAAATGCGCCACCCACCTTGAGATATAAGTTCTAAGGCCTCAGTATAGTTATAAGGGCTACCCCACCCTTCGAACCGAAACGCATTACTGCTTCACGGCGGAAATAGGCGGGGTGGTGGTACCTACCCGTGCGGACTCCCAAGAGGTCCTACCACCAGTGATTACGCAAATTATAATTTTGCGGGTGTGATTTTTATTACACGATGTTATTCCTTCACCGTGGAAGTCAATCGTGAACATTTGTTAAGTACGTATTTCATTCGAAAAATTGGTACCCACCTGCGGGATTCGAACACCGGTGCATCGCAACAACGAACGCACTGGACGTCTTATCCTTTAGGCCACGACGACTTCAATTGTCCTTGTCGATTACGACGAAGAGTTCGACGAGTGAACTAACCCATAGACACAGCCCACTGAGTTTCTCACCGGATCTTCTTAGTGGGTCGCGATTCCGATCCGGTGGTAGACACTGCGAAGCACTGCTCTTGCTAGTGTTAGCAAATTCTCTCAGGTTGAACCCGTGAGCTTAATCAGAACATACAACACAAATAAATGTGTTACTCATAACAATGAACAAGACTAAATTATTTTTAAATACTATTTTGGGTGAATTGGATGTAACACGAAATAAAATAAAATAAACTTTTAGTTTTAAATTTATTATTCAACTATATTTACATTAAAAATCTTTTATCTACAAACTAAACGATTTTATTAAATTCTGTTGCGATTGTTTGAATTATCAATGAATCTCTTCTTGAAGACTTCATGTATATAATAATATATTAGCTTTCGGATAGACGTTGGGGAAGGGAGTGCAATTGAATAACCCGACAAAGATAATCCCTAAAAAAATTCACAAATGGGATTATAGGTTATCAGGTTAAGTTAGAATTATAGGTTATATATTATTATATAAGGAAAACAAAAGAAGTAATAAGCAAAGCAGAGATGAGATAATCACGCTACACTATGTAGGTTAAAAGTAAAAATAAAAACACACTTTAATAGTCCTGTTGCTACTGAACAGGACATTAGAACGAAGTTATTAAAAATTTTGCATTGCGTTACGTAATCGGACGTCTTGAACATGACGTTCAAAGATTCTGTTACAAACAGGCATATAATTAAAAATACTAAGCTTTTAGCAGCGTGTTTAATATCTAACTATAAATAACTAGTGTGGCTTAAACAATGCCGTGAGAAAATTCGTTCATTGAAATACAATTTTGGACTGAGAAGATCAGAGAACCAAAGCCATACACAGGTCAACGTCAATGCCTTACAAATATGAACGGATGCGGGCTTACAAAAAAACTTAAATATATAGTAGTACTATTACTAGTGGCTTCGCCCGTACTGTCAGTGTATTGATTGATTGATAAGTCAACAAAATGCTCAGTGTGCTTAGTGCGAGTTTTTTAACGTTCTCGAAAGCGTTAAAGTTAACTCCAATTTGTGTGGAGTTGGAACGTTTGCCTACGTTTGCCGCTAGGGGCGTTGTTTCAACTGCATACAAATTTTAGTTAACTTTCACGCTATCGAGAACGTTAAAAAACTCGCACTAAGCACACAGGCAATATACATTTTCGATTGAATATTAAAATTATGTTATTATAAATGGACGGTATCAATGTAAACCTATACTAATAACAGTTCAAAAACATTGAAGATTGTAATTGTTTACCATAATTATAATTATACCATAGAAAGTGCATTTAAAAAGAAATCTTTTATTGCTTAGGTGGGTGGACGAGCTCACGACCCACCTGGTGTTAAGTGGTTACCGGAGCCCATAGACATCTACAACGTAAATGCCGCCACCCACCTTGAGATATAAGTTATAAGGTCTCAGTATAGTTACAACGGCTGCCCCACCCTTTAAACCGAAACGCATTACTGCTTCACGGCAGAAATAGGCAGGGCGGTGGTACCTACCCGTGCGGACTCACAAGAGGTCCTACCACCAGCATGAATACTGACATCGAAGCTCGCGTGTGCTAAACGAATTAAACACTAATATTAGCTTTGCTGGAGTATTCCTTGTCAAAAACATTAAACACTTACATCTACATATTTACCTTATTAGCCGTTTTAGATTATACCTCTAATTAAACAATTATTATACAATTAATAATATTATTCACTAAACCTAAGTATATTGGTTTTAATAAATACCACCCCTAACAATTACCTTAAATAGTATAGGTACATATTTATTTCAAATCTACATTTGGATACAGATTATAAAAAAACATATTTTGGAATACTTAATACTTTAAATATTCACGGCAACTCTAAAGAAATTGTGGTTGTTTTTGTGTAGTCATGTGAATGTAATAATCGCATACATTGTTTTAACGATAGTAAAGGGTTTTTTTCTTCTTCATAATATTTAAAATAATTTAGGTTTCCTTCTTATATAATTATGATGCATAATTAGGCTCCCATAATATTGTTATAAGTTTCTGTGATTGGCGCCAAAGCTACCAGACATACGACAGCCAGCGCGAACAGCAGTACAACGGGCCCGTATATACCTAAAAGTAATCTTCTGAAGCCGGAATACTGAAAAAAAAAAAACAATTATTCCTAACTCAAGAATAAAACCTCGTCCTATTTCTGCAAAGGAAGTAATCCTCAAAATCGGAATGCTAACATTGTCTACAAGTGAAACCTTCAGAACTATTCTATCGCATTCTCTCGCAGCAAATCCTATTTTTTTGTTATTGCTTAGACATTTTTGTTATTTATAGGGTGGACGAGCTTACAGTCCACCTGATTTTAAATCTGGAGCCCAAAGACATTTACGACGTAAATGTGGCACCCACCTTGAGATATCAGTTCTAAGGTCTCAGTATAGTTAGAACGGCTACCCACCCTTCAAACCGAAACGCATTACTGCTTCACGGCAGAAATAGGCAGGGCGGTGGTGCCTACCCGCGCGGATTCACAAGAGGTCCTACCACCAGAAAAAATATCTCTCTCTCTCTCTCAAGCCTCGTTTGAAGAAGGACATGTCATCGGGAAACACCGTGGATGGCTCATTCCAAAGCCGGATGGTACGTGGCCAAAAATATCTCTGGAAATGCACTGTGGATGACCGCAGTGGCTCCAGGTAGTATGGATGAACTCGACTCCGGTGACGGGCGGTGCGATGGTAAAAACGAGATGATCGAATCATCTAGATGATGGAATCATCTCAAACAATTCCTCAAAGCAGATCTATTAACGAATACACTACCGGTGCATCTCCAGTCCGATCTATCTGCGTGGGACGGGTTCCACCAAGCATATCCTTCATAGGGAAGGCGTTGACTCGCGCAGATCCTATACTGCCGTCCGATACGCAGGCTGTCAACTGTAAATAAACAAAAAAAAATCACAATTACTTTGTCTATGGATTTCATTATCTGTGCTACCTTGTTTAGCGGTAGGCAGCGGCTTGGCTCTGCCCCTGGCATTGCTGAAGTCCATGGGCGACGGTAACCACTCACCATCAGGTGGGCCGTATGCTCGTCTGCCTACAAGGGCAATAAAAAAAAAAAAAAAAAAAAAAAAAAAAAAAAAAAAAAAAAAAAAAAAAAAAAAAAAAAAAAAAAAAAAAAAAAAAAAAAAAAAAAAAAAAANAGCGGTAGGCAGCGGCTTGGCTCTGCCCCTGGCATTGCTGAAGTCCATGGGCGACGGTAACCACTCACCATCAGGTGGGCCGTATGCTCGTCTGCCTACAAGGGCAATAAAAAAAAAAAAAAAAAAAAAAAAAAAAAAAAAAAAAAAAAAAAAAAAAAAAAAAAAAAAAAAAAAAAAAAAAAAAAAAAAAAAAAAAAAAAAAAAAAAAAAAAAAAAAAAAAAAAAAAAAAAAAAAAAAAAAAAAAAAAAAAAAAAAAAAAAAAAAAGAATCAATTAAGGTGGACTTTTTGGCGGGAACGCGAGGAGTGAAGTTGTGTGATTTGTTTTATTTTGTCGCTAGACGCAAAGACGTAACTTCTCGGGATCCACCAAAAAGTCCACTGAAAAAGTCTCAGTAAATGACCACCATTTTACTGAGATTATATTTCATCCCACATCATCTCATTCCATTTCAATTCACTCCTTATTATCATTTTTCATAAAAATAAGAACATAAATTAAAATAATACATGATTTAAAGGCCTTAGTTACCAAGTCATAAAATTCCTTAAAAGAACAATTAAGGAGATTATAGAGCACACTCTGTGTATATGAAAAAGTGTCCATCGTAAATCGACATAAGGACATTAATATAACACAATTTTTTTGTTGATAATTAAGACATTAGCAGTGCCTCTAAAGCTGAGCCCCGTGAGCACGCCCACCAATCAGGGTGAAACCAGAATTATCCCTTCAAGCTACTGGTAGTTAGGTAGGAAACGAATATTTACTAATGACAATCTTTTTTACATTTACCCTCGTTACAAAAAACAATGAGTTAACAGTTGAACGTTTATGAGATATTTACAAAGATTCAATGTGTATATCGTACAAAACTACTCTATTCTGTATATTAAAAAAAAAAAACTAATAAATAAATCTTCTTTATAAACTGCTATTTCAAGTCTACTTTTTGGAAACAAAGTATGCACAATTATCGACATCCTAGATTGGAAAATATGATCTAAATAAATAATTTAAAAAAAAAAACAAAAAAAATACGCTTTTATAGAAAGTCCCACTAAAAAATAAAAAATGAGTCTTAATAAATTTGAATTAAGAATAGTGTAAGAAAATATGATTTTATTGTAAAAAAAAAAAGCGTGGAGTGCCATGGTATCAGTAGCTATAAATATTTTATGAACAGATATGAGTAGAAGGGTTATTTTGATAATATCCTGAAAAGCACCCCACGAATTTTTACAATAAAACCATTTTTTCTTACACTATTTTTAATTTATTAATATTGAATTGTCGTCGGTCCGACGTTTTGAAGGGGGTCAAAATCATGTTCAAAGATTCCGTTACAAACATACATACGTCTGAAGCTAATGAAAGCCTATTAAAAATACATACCGTTAGTACGAGGTGCATGACCACGTGGAATGCCACGAAGGCTGCCAGGACGAAGGTGGTCCACGCCGGTAATTCCGCCTTTTGGAGGTACACCGCGAAGAATATTGTTACAACTGAAAATTGAGTACCACAAAGACATTACAAATAAAAAAAAATAATCGGCATTAATCATCAAATTGTATATTTAATTTTGTGCGGCTTCATTTTTATAAGCCTGCAATAGGTATGTAAAGAAAAACCTCATTAGTTTTATAAAGATTTTGTCAAATTTGACCACGAACCGACAAGGATCGAGCTCGGTGTGTTTAGTGCGAGTTTTTTAACGTTCTCGATAGCGTTAAAGTTAACTCAAAATTGTATGGTATTGGAACGTTTACCTAAGTTTGCCGCTAGGGGCGCTATTCCAATTGCATATAAATTTGATTGATGTGGAGCAAAATACCACCCATAGACACAGCCCACTGAGTTCCTCGCCGGATCTTCTCAGTGGGTCGCGTTTCCGATCCGGTGGTAGATTCTGCGAAGCACTGCTCTTGCTAGGGTCAGTGTTAGCAACACTTCCGGTTTGAGCCCCGTGAGCTCACCTACATGTTAGGGCGAAGCTGATATAGGCTCTCAAGGCTATCAGCATAGGTAGGGAAAAAAACACAGTCTCTGTTTACTTACTGCCCAAGATGTGAGCCGTATTCCCGGCGAGCCAATGCGTCCAGTTGAAGTAGATCCTCTTATTAGTACCGGGGTGAGGTCTGAAGAATGCACCTGAAAAATAAAAACAGGATTTTTTTTTTCTTTCTTAATTAATATTTTTTTTAGGATGTTCTATTGTAATATACAATTTTATCTGTGTGTGTTTTTTTGTTCGTGATTTATGTGTCCAGCATTGTGTGAAGTGGTTACAGGGGTCCAAAGGGATTACAATGTGAATATCGTCATCAAACTTGAGGTCTATGTCCCAATTTTATGATAAATAGTAATTACAATTCAAATTTTTGCAATTTGATTACTATTGTACCACGTTATTTATTTATTCATTAGAAACGACCTTCAGAAATGCAGAGAGCGACTAAAGAAGAACTCATTCACCACGGAAGACTTTTTTATTGCCCTTGTGGGTGGGTAGACGAGCATACCACCTTTTTTTTTCTTTTTTATTGCTTAGACGTGTGGACGAGCTCACAGCCCACCTGGTGTTAAGTGGTTACTGAAGCCCATAGACATCTACAACGTAAATGCGCCACACACCTTGAGATATAAGTTCTAAGGTCTCAGTATAGTCACAACGGCTGCCCCACCCTTCAAACCGAAACGCATTACTGCTTCACGGCAGAAATAAACGGGGCGGTGGTACCTACCCGTGCGGACTCACAAGAGGTCCTACCATCAGTATACCTGATGGAGAGTGGTCACCGTCGCCCAAGTTTTCATTAAAATTAAAATAAGACTTGACCTAAAGGTCTAAGTTACCAGGTCACAAAATCCCTTAAAAAATGAATACCGTCTTAAACAACTGCTTACATCCCTTGTACATAAAATAGTTAAGCAATAATCTTAGCATTGAGGAAATAGTAAAAGTTAATTGATTTTAATCAAATAGTACTGTTGCGCTCATAAATACATATTCATCACTTTGTTTCTTTTGCTTCACTCACCAATGGGCTGTAAGAAGCAGAGAACAACCGTTATGATCCCGGTGATGGCGTGAGGGTTGTCTCCGGTGTCGGACCAGCCTCTAGCCTCAATTAGGATCAGGACGAAACCGGCCATTGTCAGCAGCCACGTGGTCATCATGAAGATACGATGATACTGCCAAGAATAGATGCGTTTCATGCGTATTTAAGGCCTTTTCGAATCATGAATGTGTTTAGTTCAAAATATATGTAACGATCTATAGGTATATTAAAATTATGTTATAATGGTGGTAGGACGTCTTATGAGCCCGCACGGGTAGGTACCACCGCCCTGCCTGTTTTTACCGTGAAGCAGTAATGCTTTCGATTTGAAGAGTGGGGCAGCCGTTGTACTGTAAAAGGTTATGTCAGAATCCATGTCTCAAGGTGGGCGGCGGCATTGACGTTGTATGGACTCCGATAAACATTTAACGCCAGGCGGGCCGTGAGGTCGTCCACCCATTTAAGCAATAAATAAAAACTTAGCCCAAGCAAAATTAAAAACACCTTAGATATAGCTTTTACCCTTGGAGTGATACCCCAAATTATTCTTAGCACATCTACTCGCAAGGGTAGTTCCAATTTCGTTGCGTTATTAGTGCTAAACCCACACGGGTTGATATCACCATCACTCTTATTAGTGCCACGAAGCGTATGCCCTCCTGTATGAGACAAGTGTTTCCTTGCATACGATGAGGGGACTAGCTTTAGAGTTATGTAGTGGCAATTGCGATATAATTTTAATATATTTAATCGTTAAGACCAGATTGAATGAGTGCTGGGCGGTAGAGTTAGGCAGGCAGCTACCCTCGCAGGCTTACAATACCTCTTAATACGTACTGGTTGGCTAATGCAGTGGTACTAGAGAACAGTGTGTTGCCACACAGAAATAGATATGATATGAAAGCCTACTGCTATTGTTATAGAGTTCAATTAAGACTGACAAACTTCATCTACTTACGGCAAACCATATGTCCTTCCCGCCGAGCTGCCTTCCCACCCAGGTCTGCCTGTAGTACCTGCACGAAATTACTAATTAGTAATTAACAGTCTAATGAGCATAGTTTGGCGGAAGGGAATAGTGAAAATATCTTCACTGAACACGTGTGATTGCCAGGGCCGGATTCAAACTTAATGCCACTCCTGGGCACCGGAAAAAATCCGCCCCACTACTGAAATTTTACCTAAACTTACAGTTTATATATTTTATTTTTCAAAATTAAATTAACTAATTTATTGCGGAAACTTTATCATATGTCATATTCATCATATTCTAAAAACATAAATAAATATTTGTTTTTTTCTAACAATTATAAATTTTGACTAAGAGTGACTCATAGTAATATTACATCCAAAGAAAAAACTAATTAAATTTCTTTAATTACAGAAAATAAAAAAATCCATTATTTGTGATATATCACAATGAATTTCTTGCATTAGCAATTAAAATAGTTTAAAAAAACTAACAAAATACGCTTTTATAGAAAATCCAACTAAACTATTTTTCATTTTTTAGTTCAATTTCAGTTTTTTCAATATATTTTTTTAATTTTTTTTTTAAATATTGAATTGTCATCGGCCCTTAATAAGTATACCAAATTTCTAGTTAATCCGACGTTTTGAAGGGGGTCAAAATCATGTTCAAAGATTCCGTTACAAACATACATACGTCTGAAGCTAATAAAAGCGTATTATAATGGTTAGGCCTTAGATTAATTCGTACCTGGCCAGTATGATTCCCAGGGACGAGGCTCCCAGCCAGGCGGCCACCATGAAGCAGCCATGCAGTTTGAGCAACAGTTTGGAAGCGCCAGCCGCTGTTCCGACACTGGACAGCGCCAACGGTTCGCCTGATGATTCATAAGCTATCGTATGGAAGCCTACGCGTTCTGGATCTAAAATGAAGAATGTATTCAATTATTTATTTTTCCTACCTAAGCTGATATATCTCCATTCTTCAAGAGCTCGGCATTAAGCAGCGTCTTTTGGCGCTCGTTCATGGACGCATACTATAATTTTTTGGACATGTCTCCCGGCGAGGAAATGACTCTATAGAGCGCCTTGTCGTTCAGGGCAAAGTAGAAGGCACCAGACCGCGTGGTAGGTTGCTCATGCGATGGACCGATCAGATCAGGTCGGCAGTTGGCGGCAGTTTGCATGAGTGTACCAGGTTCACCACAAATCGGGAGGAGTGGCGATTGCTCGTGAGGCGCATAACATCTGCCCACAATGATGCTGGATGACGACCACGACCGCTCTGACAAGAGTGATACGACATACGAAAGCTGATAGCCTTGAGAGGCTATATCAGCGTAACCCTGACGTGTAGGTGAGCTCACGGGGCTCTAACCTGACGACTTTGCTAACACTAGCCCTAGGAAGAGCAGTGCTTCGCAGAATCTACCACCGGATCGGAAACGCGACCCACTGAGAAGATCCGGCGAGAAACTCAGTGGGCTGTGTATATACATTCGAATCTCGTTTTTTATTTTTATATATATAAATGTTGGCGGTGATCGTGTTGGAACATATTGCTATCTTTTTTTGTTACTGAGATTTCAAGGGCGATGACGTCATAAACTTCTTTTTTTTGTTATTTGCCTACCGCTCGTCTGATTTAAAAGGTCTTTTTTATTTGCGTTTGAGACTAGAATGTTAATAAAAATTTAGTCAACCTTATTAGTTAGTTATTGTTTTGTTTATGGACTGATTCAAACGAGGGTGTCTGAGAATTGTTCTAATTAAATTAATTATTTTGTTTACGCTAAGTAGAGTATGTAAGGTTGAATATCGAGAAAAAATCGACATCATAGCGGTTTAGAACCGCTTCGAACAGATTGCATTGAGAAAGCGGCCCGCAATGTGATGTAATATTTTGGAAATGGGCATCGTTCGAGGTCAAAGACCGCGCGTGATGCGAGATAGAGTTCACCTGCCGTCTTTGCTTTACATTGAGGGTTTGTAATAATGAATTTACACGATATGATTCAAAATTTTTCAGCCGTTTTCAGGTTTTTTATTATTTTTTTATTGCCTTTATAGGCAGACGAGCGTACGGTCCACCTAAAGGTAAGTGGATACCGTCGCCCATGGACTTCAGCAATGCCAGGAGCAGAGCCAAGCCGCTGCCGGAAGTGACTAGTAAGTTTGTATGTTTGTTACATACCAAACTTTCACAATTATAATATTTGCATAGATTATTGTTCATAAGAACATTACGTTGAAGTATAGCGAAGAGCTAACATCAATATCTTCCAATTTTACTGGACTACTAAAAATTAACAACTCTAAAAATCGAGATAAAAAACATTTAAATTTACGTTGTAGATGTCAATGGACTCCTGTAACCACTTAACATCAGTGGGGCTGTGAGCTCGTTTACCCAACTAATCGATAAATAAAAAGAATCAAGACTTGACACTTACCTTTCATGCCGTCACCGGAGACAATCATCAGATTGTATTTTTTGTTCATCAGATCAAACTTTATTCCCTTGACAGTCGAGACCGCGTCTCTCGTGAACTTACAATAAAGTTTTCCATCGATCGTCGAAGATTGGAGCAACTGCACTATATCTTGTGGAGAATCTGATCTCTTAACATAGGGCTCCACTTTCGGGTATGTCCAGGAGGTGTATAAATTGATGATGCCATTGTTGTTCCTGACGCACTCCATAGCGCTGTCGTCGCCCATTTTCGTGTCCAAACTCAGAGCAGCCGCCACGTATTTCGGATTCCCAGTGCCTTGGACTTCGAATGTGTAAACGTCTCCCGCGACGAATACGGCCACAATGGCTTTGCAATCGCCTTTCTCTATGCAGTTTTGGGGTACGCCAAAACACAGTTTAGTGTCGGCACAGCCTTGGTAGATTTCGTCTAGTTTTTGGGTCGTTAGTTTCGGCTAAAAATTAACGTAGAATTAAAATAAAACTGTTCCAAAATTTTTCTGTTATAATATGTTTTTTACTGGTGGTAGGACCTCTTGTGAATCCGCGCGGGTAGGCACCACCGCCCTGCCTATTTCTGCCGTGAAGCAGTAATGCGTTTCGGTTTGAAGGGTGGGTAGCCGTTCTAACTATACTGAGACCTTAGAAGTGATATCTCAAGGTGGGTGCCACATTTACGTCGTAAATGTCTTTGGGCTCCAGATTTAAAATCAGGTGGACTGTAAGCTCGTCCAACCATCTAAGCAATAAATAAATTAATTTAAAATGAATTAACACTTTTATTACGCCTTGCTCATTTTTTAACTGTCTTCGCCATCTTCCTTTTCTCTGTCATTCTATCTGTCATTCTCTACTCCCCTTTTTTCAGTTTTCTCTCACTCACATCTTAACGCTCCGTTTCACACTCCTTTCATACGTTCCGTTCTTACCAATCCTACATTAATATTAAAATACGTGGTGCATAGTTTACGAGAATCGTTTTTTTTTACAATAAATGTATTTAGTCATAAGGACTATTGAGCGGGGCGATATATAAGTTTTTAATTTGAAATTAAATTTTGTAAATATCTAATTTAATCCCTATTCCAAGGTTAGTAGTTTATTTATTTATTCATCATCATCATCATCATCAGCCTGCGGCAGTCCACTGCTGGACATAGGCCTCCCCCAAAGCTCGCCACTGAACCCGATCTTCGGTTCTACGCATCCAGTTACTGCCAGCTGCCTTGCGCAGGTCGTCGCTCCATCTAGCAGGAGGGCGTCCTACACTACGTTTGCCGGTTCGCGGTCTCCACTTCAGAACACGTCTACCCCAACGGTTCTCGGTTCTGCGACATATGTGACCAGCCCGCTGCCACTTCAGCTTACTAACTCTGCGAGCTATATCGATCACTTTGGTCTTTGCCCGAATGACCTCATTGCGTATTCGGTCTCGCAATGACAAACCGAGCATAGCTCGCTCCATAGCTCGCTGAGTAACTTTTAATTGGTGGACTAGTCGCACAGTCAGTGTCCACGTTTCGGCTCCGTAGGTAAGTACGGGTAGGACGCACTGATTATAGACCTTTGTCTTTAGACATTGTGGTATGGGCGACGAAAAGACCTGACGAAGCTTCCCGAACGCTGCCCAGCCTAACTGAATCCTTCTGGTCACTTCTTTCTCAAAGTTGTTTCTACTTAGTTGTATGGTCTGTCCCAGGTAGGCATACTCTCGAACAACTTCGAGAGGTGTACCGCCAACATCGATTGGTCTCGGAATGACGTTTCCGTTAAACATTACCTTGGTTTTATCCAAGTTCATTCCGAGGCCAACCCGTTGGGATGCAGTATTAAGGCTGTGCACCATTTCTTGTAGGTCCTGCAGCGATTCCGCCATGATGACGATATCATCGGCAAAGCGAAGATGTGAGATGTACTCGCCGTTTATGTTAATGCCGCGTCCGTTCCAGTCCAGAGTCTTGAAGACGTCCTCCAGTGCGTTTGTAAACAGTTTCGGGGATATAATATCCCCCTGTCTTACACCTCTGCGCAACTGGATTGGTCTCGTCTGGTCTTTCTGTACTTGGACGGTCATTGTAGCGGCATCGTACAGGCATCTTAGTGCATCGATGTATCGCCAGTCAGCTTGACACCGCTGCAAAGATTCCAGAACAGCCCAGGTCTCGATCGAGTCAAAGGCTTTCTCGTAGTCCACAAACGCCAGACATAGTGGCAGATTATACTCTTCAGTCTTCTGTATAATCTGCCGAACTGTGTGAATGTGGTCCACGGTACCAAATCCTCTTCGGAATCCTGCCTGTTCCGGAGGCTGGAAGTCGTCAAGTCTCTGAGCAAGACGATTTGTTATGACTCTTGAAAACAATTTGTAGACGTGGCTCAGGAGCGAGATGGGGCGATAATTCTTTAAAAGTGTTTTATCTCCTTTCTTAAAGAAAAGGACAACTATGCTCCTGCTCCACGCCTTCGGAGTTTTACCGGTAAAGAGGACAGTGTTGAAGAGCTTCTGGAGCTCCCTAATAACAGGAAGACCTCCTGCTTTCAAGAGCTCAGAAGTAACACCATCCTCCTCCGGGGCCTTTCCGTTTTTAAGATTTTCAAGAGCCATTCCGATCTCGTCTACACTAATCTGTGGCAGCTCGTCGGTGTAGTGGCGGGACAGTGTGGCTCGGACATCTGCTGGGTCGGAGACAGGCTTAGTTGCTTTGGAAGTATAGAGGCCTCCGTATAAGTCCTCAATTTCCTTGAGAATCTCCGGTTTGGAGGCGAGAATTTGGCCATCCCTTTTGGTCAGTTTTGTAAGGTGGCTTTTACCAAGATGCTGCACGAACACCTTGGCTCCTCGGTTTTGCTCGATTGCGTCAGCATTTTATTATTATATTAAAATTAACAAAACTAAAAATAAAAATAGAAGATGAAAACGCAAAATGACTTCAAGACATTTTATTATAACATGTTTTTTGCGTTTTTTTCTTTGCAAATTTTAAAAGAATAATAAAAAAAAGACTTCTAGCCTTGGTATATATAGAAAATGAACTTGATGTTTATAAAATTAAATTTGAAGTTGAAAAAATATAGATACAGAGTCCCGGTCGTCTTTAAGTTCTGCAGATACATTCCTCTACCTTTCGCCGTCCCGATCTCTAATTTTAATAGCAAACAGTTTGAATTATCTTACTTTCTTCCTACCTAAGCTGATAGCCTTGAGAGGCTATTTCAGCGTAACCTTAACTAGTAGGTGAGCTCACGGGGCTCAAGCCGGAGTGTTGCTAACACTGATCCTAGCAAGAGCAGTGCTTCGCAGAATCTACCACCGGATCGGAAACGCGACCTACTGAGAAGATCCGGCGAGAAACTCAGTCTATGGGTCAATTCGCTCGTCGAGCCCTTCGTCGCAAGCGACGGGTTCGACGAGGATGGTGACCGGTGCTTGAGGTACCTAAAAGCACCGCTAATAGATCGGGAGGATCCGTAATGACGTGTTTTGGGCGACGTCGACTGTTTACCATTCGGCCTACAGGATCGGGTATGTAGTTTCCAGCGGCCACGACAAGAGGGTTCTCATGTCGTGCCGCCTTCTCAAAGTGGCTATCTTACTACACAGATGCGTTCGTAATCATTTAAAAAATGATAAATAGGTACCTTATTTTCCATAATCACAGGTGGTGCACGAGCGGTAGTTGTAGAAGTAGATTGTGCCATTTGCGTCGTTATTTCCGTGTCCGGAGTGACCACTTCGACTAGGGGAGATTCGACGCCCTTCCAGAATGTGGCGTAGCTCTGTGCTACGGTTGCTCTGATGGCAAGAGCGAGCGGATTACTCTTAAGGCTATTTCGTATATGTTTAAAGTATGCGCAATATCCCGAACTTCAAAAACTGTTCCTATATTACTGGTAGTAGGACCTCTTGTGAATCCGCGCGGGTGGGTGCCTATTTCTGCCCGTGAAGCAGTAATGCGTTTCGGTTTGAACGGTGGGGCAGCCATTGTAACTATACTTGAGACCTTAGAACTTGTATCTCAAGGTGGGTGGCGCATTTACGTTGTGGATGTCTATGGGCTCCAGTAACCACTTAACACCAGGTGGGCTGTGAGCTCGTCCACCCATCTAAGCAATAAAAAAATTATAATAACTGTCCCACATTTTAAATCGTATCGCAGGTCTAGTGCGCGGCAGTTTCTGGCGGGCGGGATACAAAATGAAGAACGCGTTCGTAAAATGATTGCACTTGAAATAAAAACCGGTTGTGTTATTTACAAAAAAAACTCGTATTCATTATACGTAAATTCCGGTGTTGTTTAGTATCAAACTTATCAACGTTTTGTTTTAATTAAATGGAAGAGCGAGTGACGTAAAAACAAAACATGTTAAATAAATGTAACTAGAGGTCCCGCAGTAGTCGAAATTCGACTATAATTAGTTGGAATTGTAAGTTTGTACACTATTGTGATTGTATTTTATACTTCTATAATCACAAATTTCGCTAAGACTACACTATAAAAAATATTAACAAAGACAAACAATATTTAATCTCAATTTGACAACAGACGTCAAGAACAAAAGTTTGACAATAAATAGTATGCATGCGTGTGTGCGTCAAATACATGGTATGTAGTGTGTGTTATGTTTTCTTTATTGATTTAATGTATCTTTTATGCATTATTTAAAAAAATATTAGCATTGTGCACTTCTTCTCTATATTCTCTATAAGTGTGGAAAATTTCATACTCCTCCGTGCGCGCAATTTTCGTAAAAAGGGATACAAAGTTTTTGCTTCACGTATTAATATATAGATGGCTAAGTCATAGTTCGCTAACTACTACATTATCGATTTACTTGGTGGTGCAATAGTAATCAGTTTGTCATTTCTCGCCTCATATTGTATGCGCTTCCGATACCCACAGAACAAAAGGGAAAGGACATGGGCCACTCTCCATATATTGCCTGGCCCACTAAACGAAGTTCAAGGACAGTAATGAAATTAAGTTTAAATAATAGACTATATTTAGTAGTCATTTTGCTAGTTTTTTGCAATATAATGTTTTTTTTGAGAAGATTTAATGTGAATTGTTTAAAATATAAATATATTTTACCTATGGCAGCTCCTTCAATATTATCAATGTAGCTTAGTCATACTAATTTCTTTTTATTTGTGATTTTAATTATCCCACCATTAAAATACCCTTAAATTTTATAATAAGTCTGTAAAAATGAAATGTTTTTCTATAGATATTTCATTAATGTCCTTGAGAGCACGAGTAGCTGGGCCGAAAATGGCCCATGTCCTTTGAACTAGAGCGAATGAATGTTTCCATAAGTTTAAAAGTAAATGAAGTCGCTGTGGCCTAGAGGATAAGACGTCCGGTGCATTCGTATTTAATGCATGCATGAGATGCATTAGTGTTCGAATCCCGCAGGCGGGTACCAATTTTTCCAACGAAATACGTATTTAACAAATGTTTACGATTGACTTCCACGGTGAAGGAATAAACATCGTGTAATAAAAATGAAACCCGCAAAATTATAATTTGCGTAATTACTGGTGGTAGGACCTCTTGTGAGTCTGCGCGGGTAGGAACCACCGCCCTGCCTATTTCTACCGTGAAGCTGTAACGCGTTTCGGTTTGAATGGCGGGGCAGCCGCCGCGCTGTACTGTTAAAAGTGAGACCTTACAACTCATGTCTTAAGGTGGCGGCATTTACTTTGTAGATGTCTATGGGCTCCGATAACCATTTAACACCAGGTGGGCCGTGTGCTCGTCCACCCGTATAAGCAAAACTTGTACTTTTTCTTCGTTTATCACATGCAATTTCTAAAAATAGCCTTTAAACCCGGCGTTTTAAGGTCTGATATGGTTTATAGGTATTATAGGCAAAATAAATAATACAATACCTGAATTCAACGCCTCCTAAGAAATCGGTTGGAGCTTGCCACCGGAACGATAGAGCTCCTTTGTCCGCGGGTGACGAATGCGTGACCGTATCATTCGGCTTGGCGCATGTCGTCACGTGCGTTTCAGTGGCGGGAACCGACACAAATTTACCGACAATCGCATCTGGATTCTGCAACGGAAAACGCATTAGATTATAGAACACGTTAGGTTGGGTTCACACGGCATTGTCCTGCACGTTTATTTGCAGTGTACGTCTTAACGAATGAATAGTGACACATACATTGTACATAGAAACACAGAGGGATGACATTCCGTCCCCACATCAAAACTGTACCGTGCCGCCTTCATATTAGGACGTCTCTACCCATTGATTTAAACCCCATGATTTACAAGCGTAGCAAATTTTCCCTTCGAAATAAGGTGACACTCTACAAAACTTGCATACGCCCCGTCGTGACCTATGCAAGCGTAGTGTTCGCTCACGCGGCCCTCACCAATTTGAAGCCCCTTCAAGTCATTCAATCCCGGTTTTGCAGGATAGCCGTCGGAGCACCATGGTTCCTAAGGACCGTGTATCTCCATGATGACCTGGAGCTTGACTCAGTCAGTAAGTATTTACACTCGGCATCATTGCGTCATTTTGAGAAGGCGGCACGATATGAAAACCCTCTTGTCGTGGCCGCCAGTAATTACATACCCAATCCTGCGGACCGAATGGTAAACAGTCGACGTCGCCCTAAACACGTCATTACGGATTCTCCCGATCCATTAACGGTGCTTTTACCACCAACCACCACCACTTAAGCCACCGGATCGGAAACGCGACTCACTGAGAAGATGCGGCGAGGAACTCAGTGGGCTGTGTCTGTAGGTTAATTTACTTGCCGAACCCTTTGTCGCAAGCGACGGTGACCGGTGCTTGAGGTACCTAAAAGCACCCTTAGTGGACCGGGAGGAACCGTAATGACGTGTTTAGGGCGACGTCGACTGTTTACCATACGGTCCGCAGGATCGGGTATGATATTTTGACGAGATCGGTATTGATGTATGTTTACTGCGTGCATTTTCCGTCCCTGATAGCCCTACCGCACAATGTTTTAATCACGCTTTATACGCTACCTAAACCAATGTATAATACTTTGACAAAAAAAAAGTTAATGAGCACGAAAGGAACTCAAATTCAGTACCTGTATTTCTCTAGCTTGGAGCAAGAACCCACCGATAGGCACAGGGGCGCCGGCGGGACTTCCGATGGTGACGTTGAGTGTATCGCCTTGCCTGACTTGAGCACTGGACGTCAGAATTAAGTATGGAGGCGCCGACGATTGTGGCACAATCGATTCGTGACGAGGCAGCTGATCTTCACAGGCCTGGAAAGTAATAGAATTTTTACTGGTGGTAGGACCTCTTGTGAGTCCGCACGGGTAGGTACCACCGCCCCGCCTATTTCTGCCGTGAAGCAGTAAATCGTTTCGGTTTGAATGGTGAGGCAGCCGTTGTAACTATACTGAGACCTTAGAACTTATATCTCAAGGTGTGTGGCGCATTTACGTTGTAGATGTCTATGGGTTCCAGTAATCACTTAACACCAGGTGTGCTGTGAGCTCGTCCACACATCTAGCCAATAAAAAAATAATAATAGTGTGAGTGGGGTTATTTTTTTCTAAAATTAATAACTCGACTCCCAGATTGCATAGCGTTGAACTAATTTTAAGTGAAATAAATGTTTTTTCTAATTGTCTCGCAACATACATCAAAACACTGTCGCCCAATTAAATATAAATTAATCTTAAGCAATCAATCAAATGTAGTCAAATCTTAGTTATATAATTTTTTTTATTTTTGTTGTTAACAGTGCATGTCGATTGCACCTATAATTGAGGTGACATCTGCCATGAACTTTTGTCAGTTGGTCAATGTTTTGTATTGATCACTTTGTTGGTGCAACTTATTAAATAAATAAATATTTACCAAAACTGATAGACATTCTGATACTTCGCGCGGACGGGTAGGTGAGCTCACGGACTCAACCAGAGAGAATTTACCAACACTAGCCCTAGCAACAGCAGTGCTTCGCAGAATCTACCACCGGATCTGGAAACGCGACCCACTGAGAAGATCCGGTGAGAAATTCAGTGGGCTGTGTCTGTGGGTTAATTTACTCGTCGAGCCCTTCGTCGCAAGCGACGGGTTCGACGAGAACGGTGACCGGTGCTTGAGTTACCTAAAAGCACCGTTAGTGGATCGGGAGGATCCGAAATGACGTGTTTTGGGCGACGTCGACTGCTTTCCATTCTGTCCGCAGGATCGAGAGCCCCGTGAGCTCACCTACTCGTTCTAACATAACCTCCCGAGGTTACTAGAATAGGCAGGGGGAAAAAATTAGGTATACTTACTCCAGGAGGAGCTCCGGAACTGTACTGTTCAGAAAACGGAACCAAAACGAGCAGCGCGAAGATGATATTCCTTTTTCTTGGCAACATTTTGATTGTCCTGAAAACAAAAAAAAGATTTTGTATAACAGTTGCATTATGAAACGTAGAGCCAAAGAGAGCTAACTGTCTTGTCTGGGCAACAAGTGGAAAAAGCGTCCAGCTGTGAGCGGCAAATTACATTTAAAAAAACCCGTCAAAATAGCGCTAGCAAATGGTGTGATATGAAAGTAGTAGTTGTCAACGGAGTGAAGTGTGCTGAGTTGAAAGATTTAATGTTGTAGTTTTTTTTTATTGCTTAGGTGGGTGGACGAGCTCACAACCCTTCTTTTTCTTCTCAATCGTGTCACTCTTGACAGAGTGGTCGTGATCGTCATGTAGTGTTGGAAGGGGCAGACTTGATGCGTCTCACGATGTCCCGCCATCTCTCCCTGCTGGAGGCCATTCTACTGCACTCATTTAGGGGACAACCCACCTGGTGTTAAATGGTTACCGGAGCTCATGGACGTCTGCAACGGAAATGCCACCGCCCAACTTGAGATATAAGTTCTAAGGTCTTAGTATAGTTACAACGGCTGCAGAAATAGGCAGGGTGGTGGTACCTATCCGTGCGGACTCACAAGAGTAACCACCAGTAAACATATTTGAAATATTTGGCGCCATATTTGAAATTACATCAATTGCTACTGCGGTGCTGCCCGAGTCGGTCGCTTTTACATACACAGAGATTGTGCCTCATATCTCTAACTACGTAATTAATATCTTAAGTGCATTATTCACTAGTACCATTACATTATTGTAAATGAAAGTACTGTAAAAAATTCGTAAGAATTTGATTTGGAATCACATTTAAAACGAGTACGTAGTTCATATTATTTATGTATTTCTTTTACATTTAAATTGTATATAAGAATTCTTGTGATTCGAAACTTAATTTACAATTGTTCGTGGTTACGGAAGTATAAATACTTTATAATTGTTTTTCAATGCCAATCTACTGTTTACAATTTACTGCAGTTGCGTCACGGTCCGCCGCGAATTAGGTGGTTAGCGTAAATCGTGGAGATTAGTCTAAGGATGCCTTTTTTTCCTACCTATTGGTTGGTAGCTTATGGGGCTATTACAGCTACGCGCGAGTAAGAGTTGGTAACACTGGCCCTAGCTAGAGTAGTGCTTCGCAGAATGTATCACCGGACCGGAATCGCGACCCACTGAGAAGATCCGGCGAGAAACTCAGTGGTTTAAGAATGCCGTTCACCGTCTCGAGATATGAGTTTGAAGTTTCTATTGCACAAGGCTGATTCAATATATTCAGGAGGCAAAGTGATTTGCGGTAGAAATAGAAAGGACAGTAATCGTACAGGGTCAGAATTGTGAGCACATTTCCTAATTAAAAATAACTTGTAGAGTTCCCGCGTTTAGAATACTCCGCGGTTTTCGTTTAAGTGTATTTATTATCTATGGTCACGGACCAATAAGGTTTGTAATGCGGAAAGTTGTTCTGAATATGACAATTGCATTCGATAGTTTGATAAGATCATTAAATAAATAACCGTATTGTTGGTTGATTGTTGTAAAACAATTAGGTACCGAATATTAAAATATAAATTAAATAACTGATAAAAATTTATAAAGACTAATACACCACTTACGGTCAATGCTTTACAGTTTCTTTGAGTGAAATGAGACGTTGCTTCGGACAGTTAAATTGTTTTGTCATTAACGCATAGTGAAAGACGCGAGGTAATAAATAATAAACACCTGTAAAAGAGACAACAGCATACCGTAACCGTGCGATAGACAGAGATAGCTTAAGGAAGTAAGGTCGGAAAGTGAAGGGACAGGTGCGATACCTATAAGATAAACTTGGACTTTAGAATATTTCTAGAATGTAAAAGAAAAGGACGGGTAGAGCATAAATTGAAGTATCGTCTATGGATATGACGGTTAATGAGATTTAGGAGTAGCTACATGGAATGCTAGAGTATCTGTGTTGCATTACGCAATTTGCTTTGGACGTTTGTAAATTAAAATGAAAAGCAAAAAAAAAAAACGCATTGCTTATGGCTGTAGCCAACCCATGAATTGTGTCAATGAAAACTTAAAGATATATTGCTGATTGTTTTAACCTTTCGCGGCTATTTACATTATAAACACTTTTAGCTTACGCGTTCAACATTGAGTTATCGATATTTCGATTTTCGGCCATTTGCAAGCACGGGTGAAAATCGTGGTAAGAACTCGTTTAGAATGTGCTTAGAATGTCCAGTATGCTTATTGAGAGTTTTTTAACGTTCTCTATAGCGTAAAAGTTAACTAAAATTTTTATGGAGTTGTAACGTTTGCCTAAGTTTGCCGCTAGAGACGCTGTTCCAATTGAATATTTTGAGTGAACTTTTACGCTATCGAGAACGTTAAAAAACTCGCACTTAGCACACAGTATATTATGTCTTCTTCATTATTCACAACTACTGGCATCATTGGTTATTAATACCCAATCAAAGCACAATGAAAATTGTTTAGTCACTTCTATCGTTTCTAAACTAGTAACTGCCTGCGTCACGCTTATCCAAGGTGATTATTCTGCGTTCTGGCTTGCCTCTTACCAAAACTGACCCTTCGCTACTGATAGCTTAGTCGAATTCACGTGGCGTCGAACTTCCGTTTAGCGCTGCGGTATAGTGACTAAGGCCGTGAGATTTGAATTTGAAGTCGTCGTGGCCTAACGGATAAGACGTCCGGTGCATTCGTGTTGAGCGATGCACCGGTGTTCGAATCCCGCAGGCGGGTACCAATTTTTCTAATGAAATACGTACTTAACAAATGTTCACGATTGACTTCCACGGTGAAGGAATAACATCGTGTAATAAAATTGAAACCCGCAAAATTATAATTTGCGTAATTACTGGTGGTAGGACCTCTTGTGAGTCCGCACGGGTAGGTACCACCGCCCCGCCTATTTCTGCCGTGAAGCAGTAATGCGTTTCGGTTTGAAGAGTGGGGGCAGCCGTTGTGACTATACTGAGACCTTAGAACTATAAGGCTCCAGTAACCACTTCACACCAGGTGGGCTGTGAGCTCGTCCACACATCTAAGGAATAAATAAAAAAAAAGGCCGTGAGATCTTAGGTCAATTTACGCTAATTCTTTTATGAAATTGGTCCGCCCGTTCACGGCCAAAAAATAAAGTTCTATTTTAATATTAGAAGGTTAAGGTCGGATTTCGTTCGACAATTATGGTATAAAGACCATCGTGAGTATGTATTCGATTATCAGATTCAAAAAGTCGCCGTGGCCTATGAGATAAGACCGCCAGTGTACTCGTATCGAGCGATGCTACAGTACCGGTGTTCAAATCCTCCAAGCAGCTTACACTTTTTTTTATTAAAATACGTACTTAATTTATAATGATAAATGCCTTCCACGGAATAACATCGTTTAATAAATATTAAATCCGGATGAGTTCTAATCTGGGTAATTACCATACAATGACGTCATATAACTCAAGTTTCAGATTAGGTAACGTCTTAACATTAACATGCTGTAAATAATAATATTGACATCAATAAATTTTTTACTGGTTGTAGGACGTCTTGTGAGTTCGCACGGGTAGGTACCACCACCCTGCCTGTTTCTGCCGTGAAGCAGTAATGCGTTTCGGTTTGAAGGGTGGGACAGCCGTTGTAACTATACTGAGAACTTACAACTCATGTCTCAAGGTAGGTGGCGGCATTTACGTTGTAGAAGTCTATGAGCTCTCGTGACCACTTAAAATCAGGTGGGCCGTGAGCTCGTCCACCCGTCTAAGCAATAAAAAAATAAAATAAAAAAAAGACTATACGATATTAACTCAACTTTCCAAAATGTATCGACGAGCTCACAGCCCACCTGGTGTTAAGCGGTTACTGGGGCCCATAGACATCTACAACGTAAATGCGCCACCTACCTTGAGATATACGTTCTAAGGTCTCAGTATAGTTACAACGGCTGCCCTAACCTTCAAACCGAAACGCGTTACTGCTTCACGGCAGAAAGCAGACTCACAATTAATATAATTCATACAAACCGAATCATATCTTAGGAGCCGTGACTATTACGTTTCTAAGCTACTACTGTTTAATTTGCATATCCTTCAACTGTTTGAAGGTCACATCGTTGATGGCTTCTTGTGATACTGCGAGTATTACGAATGATTTATCTGTTACTGTGTATGATGTCATGACGTATGTATCTTTGGTAGGCAGCGGCTTGGCTCTGCCCCTGACATTGCTGAAGTCCAAGAGTGACGGTAACCA
Source organism: Bombyx mandarina (assembly GCF_003987935.1). The sequence goes on along the minus strand of NW_021011514.1, from coordinate 2,911,271 downwards.
CGCACCTGATCAGGTGGGCCGTATGCTCGTCTGCCTACATAGGCAATAAAAAAAAACTAGCCTTAAATTATCTGATTTCTTAACACATTTTCTTAGTGTATATTGTTTGTTCCACCAATCGGAGAGATAAAGGATTGTTGTACCTATTTGGCTTGCGTACTATATACCTTATATACTTACATCTACTTTTAAATGTATATTTTTAACCGACTTCAAAAAAGGAGGAAGTTTTCAATTCGACTGTATTTTTTTAAAAATGTTTTTTACCTCATAGCTTTTGATTTGGTGAATCGATTTTGATGATTCTTTTTTTTTATTAGAAAGCTGACCCTTCTTGTATTATCCCATTACAATTTAGTCCAACTCTGATAATGGTATCCATGAGAAAACCATATAAGTCTTAAATTTGCATTAAGTACGTGCGCGACAAATAGATGAATAACTCAATAACTCAATATCACGTCAACCGATTTCGATGATTATTGTTTTAGTGTATATTAACTTGTTTTGGAACATCTTTTTCTTTCTATTTGTAGTCGGGTTTTTTTTTAAAACATGTCTATTTACAATTATTATTATCTAGCTGCTAAACGTAGTACAATAATTAACAACGAATGATTGTAAGCAGGACAATAGAAATGGCTCAAATACACGACAGTTTTGCTTTATCCCTCGATATTTTACTGGTGGTAGGAGCTCTTGTGAGTCCGCGCGGGTGGGTACCACTACCCTGCTTCTTTCTGCCGTGAAGCAGTAATGCGTTTCGGTTTGAAGGGTGGGGCAGCCGTTGTAACTATACTTGAGACCTTAGAACTTATATCTCAAGGTGGGTGCCGCATTTACGCTGTGGATGTCTATGGGCTCCAGTAACCACTTAACACCAGGTGGGCTGTGAGCACGTCCACCCAACTAAGCAATAAAAAAAAAATTAACAACTAATGATTGTAAGCAGAACAATAGAAATGCCTCAAATACACGACAGTTTTGCTTTATCCCTCGATATTGTTCTATTAATTGTAATAATTGATCAAAATCCGATTCGATTTTTGAGACGACATTGTATTTAAAATGGCGCAAGGACATCGACCGGTTGACCTCACCGTGCTACGTGTCCTAAACTGTAATGTATACAAAATGACTTAAGATTTTTTATTAGTACTCATCGAGGTTAAACAGTTGTCGAGGCTTGAATTTATTTACTGAATTTAGGACTAGGTAGTTTTCCAATCGGGGCAAAAGTTACCATTCAAGTTGTATGTAAGTGTACGTAAAATTGAAACTTAAAAGTCATGTTTTAAGATGGGTAGCGGCATTACTTTGTTGATGTTTTTTTATTGCTTACGGGTGGAAGAGCTCACGGGCCACATAATGTTAAGTTGTTACAATAGACATCTACAACGTAAATTACGCCACCTAGGTTGAGACATGAGTTCTATGGTCTCATTTTTTAACATTAAGCGGCTGCACCGCCCTTTAAACCGAAACGCATTACTGCTTCACGGCAGAAATAGGCAGAGTGGTGGTACCTATCCATGCGGACCCACAAGACGTCCTACCACCAGTAATTATGCAAATTATAATTTTGTCTATGGGTTCCTATTGGGCCGCGATTTCGTTCACCTAATTCAGTGACAAAAAAAAACTAGAACCTTGTAAATCCAGGCCCTTAGAATTATTAATTAATAATCATCGTGATATTCTAACAATGTACGTAATTGTTAGTTTTAATGAGCAAGAACGCGATTGTTATTCTTGTTTTTTTATTGCCTTTTGCCTTGCCTTTTATTACCTAGACCTTTATCTATCCAACCATCTCTATAAAGGAATCTTTCATTTTCACTAACTTTGAGGCGTCAGATTAATGCGAAAATTTGCTAATGCATCAAGGACTGATGTTATTACAAAAATCCTGTCTACCTTTTAAAAGACTTCACCCTCGTTTTTTATTTTATTATTATTTATTGCTTAGATGGGTGGACGAGCTTACGGCCCACCTGGTGTGAAGTGGTTACCAGAGCCCATAAACATCTACAACGTAAATGTCGCCACCTACCTTGAGATACAATTCTAAGGTTCCCGTTTTTACAGTATAACGGCTGCCCCACCCTTCAAACCGAAACGCATTACTGCTTCAAGGCAGAAATAGGCAGGGCGGTGGTACTTACCCGTACGGACTCACAAGACGTCCTACCACCAGTAAAAGAGTCGTCTGAAGAGGTACATGTTATAACCATGAGAAATCACCACGGGGAGAAGTTAATTCCCGAATCGCTTAGCGAGGCCGAGAAATTACTTACCACTGAAGAGAATGTTCCTTTTGACAATGTAGTGTGTGCGTTATCTGATTCTCGGCCAAATATTTAAACAGCATGATCATTAGGCTAATTTTAACAATTAAAGTGGTTTTTAATGAGCAAGATATTATGGAAACAATAAGTTTTTGTGAATCTATTTTTTTCTATTATTTTTTTTGCTTATATGTTTGGACGAGCTCACAGCCCACCTGGTGTTAAGTGGTTACTGGAGCCCATAGACAAAGTAAATGCGCCACCCACCTTGAGATATAAGTTCTAATTTCTCAGTATAGTTACAACGGCTGCCCCGCCTTTCAAACCGAAACGCATTACTGCTTAACGATCACGACGGAAACAGGCAGGGTGGTGGTACCTAGCCGCGCGGACTCACAAGAGGTCCTACCACCAGTACATAAATATATAAAACCTTCGCGTTCCAGTGCTCTGGTGATCTTGACTAAACATAAAAAATGCTAAAAATTATGAAAAATATTCATTAAGTAACAAATATCGCATAAAAGAAAGCAACGGACGGATTAAGTCATAAAACATGTGTTTCGTCAAAACTAATCTGGTTGTCTCTGTTTGAAGAATCTTAATTTTTAATCCTGTTTTTTTATTACATATCTACATAGTGTCGGCGATGTGATTTTTTTGTATAAGGCAGGTGTGCTTCGAAACTTTTTTAAAGGGAGGAGCAATAAAAATATGAGTCTAGACCACACGCGTTAGAAGCCGCCGAGACATTCTATATCATTCTGGCACACGCTAAATCCTATTGATACAAAGTTTTTCTCTTGTCGTTGGTACTAGAGAAGTTTTTGCTTACAAATTAACTTCTTAATTGACAAAAGCGTGAAAAATGAATCCCAACATTTGCTTTGGCATTGTTATTCTGTTTCGTAATAGTATAATTGTCACAGTATTTCTACCGCGAAGTAGTTTTTATTTTATTTTTTAAATTATTGATGCACAAAACAACAGTACATATTAGCTAAATCGTACAAGTAGTACCTAGATCTAATCTGGATTGTAATCTAAATAGTATTTGCACTCAGCAAATCGATATTAATGTGCATAGCTTTACAGGAGAGCCCTCTCACTATACAAATGAGATTTAGACCTCATGTTTCGGCGTGTTTGACGGCATCCAGTTTGTGTGGTCTATAGATAGCTAGAATACTTCATGGTTGGTGGCATCTAAGTTGTGAGGTCCATAGATAACTAGTTAATCTGTTTGCACATTAAAAAAAAACTTGCAATCAATCGATCCGCTGGCACAATCAAGATGGTACCGTTTATGGCTAGCTCTCTTCGAAAAAGCCGGACATGTAAACACAGTAATCAGGTTACTTATAAGCGGAATTTTACGAAGACTGGCCCAAGGAAAGCATTGATTTTTTGAATTCTGGGTCACGAATACAACGCTAAAGGTCTTGTCAGGAAAATGGCCTACTTGATGGAGCGGGGGCGTGTCTTAAGTTTTTTTTTATAGATTATAATTGTTTAATTTAACGCAACCGGTCGTGGTGAAATTTGCATACACCTTGTCAACGTACAACCATACGAAAATTTTAACATAGAAGAAAGCCGATTTCTGGGTAATTTTGATACTATCATCAAAATAAGTTCACTTAGAAACAAGTTCTGAGGTAACATGCGTATAATTCTTTATTTAGCCTGAAAATACAAAAATATCTCTTGGGCTTTTTTTTTCCTTGGCTTTGAAGTTACATAATAAGTAAAAAAAGACAGAAAACCAATTTTTTTTTATTGCTTTGATGGGTGGACGAGCTCACAGCCCACCTGGTGTTAAGTGGTCACTGGAGCCCATAGACATCCACAACGTAAATGCGCCACCCACCTTGAGATATAAGTTCTAAGGTGTCAAGTATAGTTACAACGGCTGCTCCACCCTTCAAACCGAAACGCATTTCTGCTTCACGGCAGAAATAGGCAGGGTGGTGGTACCCACCCGCGCGGACTCACAAGAGGTCCTACCACCAGTAAATAGGCTTAGTTTAGTCGTTAAATAGAAAATCAAATGAGTCCAACCCCATCACCGATAATGTGGGGGTGTGAAGTGGCCGACATGACATTTAAACCATTAATTCACTGACCTCATTCAATACAAGACTTTTGGAAGCACGCAAGTCATTTTGAAGTCCAATTAATGTAACAGTTTCATATTTGATTGTTGGCGCAAAGCATTGTTTAACTACAGTTGTAGTTATAAGTTGGCTTTAGACCTTTAACGCCTAATTGTTCATGCCTGCATCTAAATAAGCCAGGCTCTGCTTAGGTCTTAGGCTTAGTGTGTGCTGATGGTCATGTTTGTAGTGTTTAAGGGCCTTAGTGAGAAATACCGTGACTTTTTCTCTTTCTTTATTGCACTACAACGGTTATCCCTAACTTACCTTCATTCTCTTTGATCTCGGAACTATTTAAGTTCTTATCAGAAATCACTCGATAGATTTAGAAAAGATTATAATTATTAATGACGCAAGCGCATAATCAAAAATAAAAAGGGCTTTTATCATGATAATCTAAGGGATTAAAATGACAGTGTAAAATCAAACCACCGTTGAGAGGGTATCGGAGAGAAATATACCAGAACAAAATTGGTTCGCGACTTTAAAAGCGTTTTTGTGTTTGTTGAATCAAGAATTCTAGCAAAAAATATAAATTTGCAACGTTTATTTCAAAGAAATCTTGTGTAAGACTCCGCATGCTACTTTACTACAATAGCGTACTATGTAATAACTATTCCTGACACCAGCTATTCCGTTAGTACGATACAACTCCAATACTAGTTGTTCTATATTAGCGTAATCTGTTCACTACATCCGTCACATACCTATACGGTGGACTTTTTGGCGGGAACGCGAGGAGTGAAGTTGTGTGATTTGTTTTATTTTGTCTATTTAGTGTTTCTTCAGGCTTAAATGTGTAATAATGGTGGTTTATTAACTGTTTGATATCTGTGAAAGTGCACAAATGTAGGAAAACAAAACAAAGCCGCTGGACGTAACTTTTCGGGGTCCTCCAAGTCCACTGAAATTTTTTTAGTAAATGATCACCATTTTACTGAGATTAAATTTCATCCCATATCATCTCATCTCATTTCATTTAATTTCATCTCAGTCGAGTAATGTCTCAAGTTAATAATCTTCATTTCATTTCACTCCATAATATCATCTTTCATAAAAATATGAATGTAATAATTAAAATAAGACATGACTTAAAGGTCTTAGCTACCAGGTCATAAAATCCCTTAAAAAAAAAACATATACGGTAATATTAAATGATAAATAATTATATAAAGAAGAACGTCTGCTGATATTTCCGTACTAAACAAAATCATTTATTTACCACTTCTAGCTTAATTAATTAAAATGTTGTTAATTTATAATTTATGCTTACTAGATGCGACGTAACTTTCAGTTTCGTTTAGATAGTGTTCTTATTTAAAAGTATTTGATAAAATAACGTCAATGCGCTGTAATTCGTTGCTAAATATTTTATGCTTATTACAAACACACGATCGACGTGTAGGATGATGTAGGTTGTCATTATTTAATTGTAAATAGCATTGAACGGTACATAGTCAAACAGTGGAATGATTACTCTTTTTCTACTGAGATTTATGTAAGAGAAAAATGTAGCCGAGTGTACATAATTACAAAATGAAGTGCCTTATTATAATTGGTCATATACTTGTATAAGTCCCGAATATCAACCGTTGGTTGTAACAAAAACAGCTCAATGGAAGACCTTTACCTTTGTACTAACTAGTACAAATAGATTTTTGAAATGAAGTTCCTTATGGGACGATGCGGAGGGGTACCCTAACCGGTAAAAACGTCCATAACGTAAGATTTTATGTTCGTTACCTCATAACTTTTGACTAGGTGAATCGATTTTGATGATTCTTTTTTTATTAGAAAGCTGACGCTTTCCGTGTGGTCTCATTACAAGTTTAGTCCAGTTCTGATAATGGTATCCATGAGAAAACCATATAAGTCTTAAATTTGCATTAAGTACGTGCGCGACAAATAGATGAATAACTCAATAACTCAATATCACGTCACCCGATTTCGATGATTATTGTTTTTAGTGTATATTAAACTATGTAAATACTAGGAAACTTCCTAGTTTGTACTAAAACGTACCGGTTCGATGCCCTGTTCGATGACTTGCTTTATTATATATGAACATAATAATATAATAAAGCAAGTCATTGAATTGAATTTACATCCTAACGTAAATTACATTACCTGTGCTATGGCTTTAATTTGATATTAGTGTCAAGGTTCTATTTTCTTTACCAGTTTAGTCAAATAATCACAATCGTCATAGCGGTAGTAATATTAATCATGACGGTGCGTTAACTTGAAACACGACAAACAACTTTTCGACATTTAAATGAGCCGTAATGCCAGAAATAAAATACAAAAGCCGGTGGTTTTGTGAGTCCGCACAGGAAGGTCCGGCTTATTATAATCACAAAAAAAAAAACTATTGTTTTTACAGTATTTTAATTCAAATTTATTAAAATTTATTTTCTATTTTTTAGTTGGATTTTCTATAAAAGCGTACTTCTATAAAAGGTCCTACTGCACATACAGCGTCAGCGCAACCACGACCACTCTGATAAGAGTGTCCGACTGAGAAGAAGACTGTGTATGAGGTCTACCTAGACTGCGTCTTTTGGGCGGCCGCTTTGCCTACTGATCCAAAACGGTTTATTTTCAGTCACTTTTTGACTTGATAGTACCTTTGAATATTGCTGCATTGTGTGGAATCCTTACTATGACATATACAAGAAACGATTGGAAAGTGTCCAGAAACGGTTTCTATGGTACTTGTCTTACAACTACAATCTGGGTAGGAAGTTACCCAGCTATGAAGATAGACTTTGCCACTTTAATTTAGACTCTCTTCTAAACCGGAGGAAACTAATGGGGGGTATATTTCTGTACACATTAATTCATGGAATAACCGACACACCTAATCTATTAAGCCAGATAAAAATATCAGCCCCTAAGTACCTACCAAGAACGAAGAAATATAAACCGTTTATAAGAAAGCCCGCTCGTTCGAATTTAGGTGGTTACTCTCCCTTAAACAGAATCCTTTGGGACTACAATAATGTCCACGGTAACGTGGTCTCCGTCAATGTTCCTTCGGAGTTGTCCGATTGCGCTTAACTAATTTTAAGTGAAATAGATGTTTTTTCTAATTGTCTCACAACTTACAGGAAAAATCTGTCGCGGATCATTTCCCAATTAAATATAAATTAATTTTAAGCAATCAATCAAATGTAATCAAATCTTAGTTATATATTTTTTTTTATTTTTGTTGTTGAGCACTGTCGATTGCACCTATAATTGAGGTGACATTTGCCATGAACTTTTGTCAATTGTTCAATGTTTTGTATTGATGATCACTTTTTTGGTGCAACTTAATAAATAAATAAATAAATGATAGGCAATCACCGTCGCTTATAGATCTCAACAATGCTATGACCACAGCCAAGTCACTGCCTACCGTAGAGTACTCTCCACAAGCCTCGTTGAAGGATAATAGCTCTTAGAAAACACCGTAATGGGGAGCACGTTCCAGAGCCAAACGGTATGTGGAAAAAAGATGTCTGGAAACTCATTTATCTGAGAGTCTTAAATTTATTATATCAGTGGTTCTACCGCTAAGTTCACGCTTTCACAACTCAAGAAAAACTTGCACGGAAGTGTTATAGAGGTTGACCTTGCAAACAAATACCTACCTTTTACCTCCAGACTGCATTTCTGTAAAACGAATTAGTATCATTACTATTATTGCACAGACGGATGAAAGAGCTCGAGATTACTTGGTTTTAAACGGTTACGTCCACGGACATCATCAGATCTTCACGTAGTTTTTCCCCTGATAATATAATTGAATGTTTATTTTTTAAATATGAAACCAGTCGAACTGACACAGGCTTCCTGCTTTTTATGTTGTTGTTTTTTTTTATTGATTGGAGTGGTGGACGAGCTCACAGCCCACCTGGTTTTAAGTGGTTACTGGAGCCCATTGACATCTACAACGTAAATGCGCCACCCACCTTGAGATATAAGTTCTAAGGTCTCAGTATAGTCATAGTTTGTGTTTGTAGTCATAGATTTATAGCCTTTGGATTCATCCTACTGTTGAGCAAGGCATTCCGGTAACACGTCATAAAGTCTAATCTAAGCCATGCGGAAAAAACTGCGGGCGGCAAATCGGAAGCTCAATGAATGATATTTGTGGAAGGCTTAGTGCTGCTGGGATTCCCAATGCGTCCATGAGCGGCAGTGACCTCGTATGATTGCGTGCGCCGCCAGAATTGCCAACGAAATTGAATAAATAAGAACCCAAATTAACAACCGGTCTCAATATAGAATGCAATTAGAAATAAACCAGTTTTTAAAACAACAAACCAGCATTTGACCTCGAACGACATTTTGCAAAAAAAGACATTGATGCTAATTGAAATACTAATAAAGAATGTTTGTTGGCAATAAAATTTAAATCTCTCTCACGTGTCGTCGTAACCTGTATTTTTGTAATCTCAAAATGGAACTTTATAGATGGAATTGCATAATACGATATTTTTTTCATCAACAATATATAATTTAGATTCTATATGATTCTTATTGAATTGAATATGCAATTTCGAAAAGGGCACATGTCGCATATTTTGTCAAATACGTTGTTTCATATACATGTAGTTTTGAGGCTTACCTACACCCATTTTATAATAATTCCTGTAATTTTCAATTGCTAATTAACACTACAATATACCTCAAAAGTTAATATTTTAAATTTTACACTGCTTTAGAAAATAATCAGTTTTTTTTCATTTCCTGAACATTTTACATTTTCAGAGATGTGCCCTTTTCGAAATTGCATATTCAATTAGTGTTTTCTTCTATTTCGCGAGATATAATGTTTTCCCAATTCTTGGTGTTTTTAGGCTATTTAAGCACGACGCTCTTCGACGAGCGAACTAACCTATAGACACAACCCACTGAGTTTCTCGCCGGATCTTCTCAATGGGCCGTGATCCCGATCTGATGGTAGATTCTGCGAAGTACTGCTCTTCCTAGGGCTAGTGTTAGCAAATTCTCTCAGGTTGAGCCCGTGAGCTCACATACCCGTCCGCGAGAAGTTGGAATAGCCACTTAGGATACCAACGAATAGGTAGGAAAAAAAATTGGGCTTGGAAACCCATATAAAAAATACGAGATACATATATAGACATAATAAAAGATTTTTTTTATACAATATTAATCTCTAGTTTCTTTTTAAATTGTGATTGTACATTTTGATTTCCGAATGCTTTACGAATTTCGTGGTCACGGACGAGTTTAATTTCTTCTTGTAGATTCATTAAGTAATTCAAGTTCAAAACAAAACATAATTCATTATGTGAAGTGAGAACAGCTCTAACAGTAGTGGCTTTGGACTATTGTCTCAAATTTGCTGCGTGCACACAACTCTCAGACTTGAGAAAAGTCTTTTGGATATACTCTTATTGTCATATGACTTTTAAGTACTGGTACGCCGGTAAAAGTAGTGCCATCTATCGTCGAATAGCGAAATAAATATCAAAGGAACTAGTAACGCCGAGAACGCTCGAGAAGTACAACGCCATCTATTGTCAGATAGCGGAAGCACACATCGAAGCTACTCGATTTGCTCAGAATGTTCTCGATAAATCTAGGGATGTCGTATCAACTATAAAAGCGTTGCAGAGATGGCACGCAGTCAGAAAGCGATTCTACTTGAAGCGAAATAACGAACGGATCACCTGAAGCGAAGCGGAAGAAGAAAATTGAGAATTTTAATGTGTTCTAAGTGTTTAATTACACTTATAATTTACACTACGGTAGAATTTTTATTTATCCCGAAACCCAGCGCGTAGCAGTCATTAAATTGTTCACAAGTGTCCGCGGTTGAAAGATTTCCACAACCGCATTTGTATCGTCAATCAGTAAAAACAAGGTCATCATGTCACAGAATTGTCAAACAAAATTTCAACAAATAAACACTGCACGTGAGAGTACACCAAACGTAAAGAACTTTCCTAAGATATTTACCAAATTCGTTAAGTCAACAATGTAAACGTGAATTAATGCGATTGACGAATTGCCATACGAGCGAAGCTACGTTTTTTTTTTGTAGTCCACAGGATCGACCAATGTACAAATTAGCAAATTTTTGACTAATCGTACTCTTTGTACACAAAATCATAGGATTGGGACGCAGCAAGTGCAAAACGGACGTTGACTGTATCTGTATCTGATTGAGCCTTCTTCTTCTTTTTCTCCACCTTATCCCACTAGGTGGGGTCGGCACAGTTAATTATTCTTTTCCGTTCTCTTATGTTAGCCGTCATCAAAATACTCACTCCTCTCTCTCTCTCATATCGTCATTCACACACTCCATCCATGTCTTCTTCAGGCGACTTCTTCCCCCTTTACCTTATACTACCATTTCCATACATCTCCTAGTCACATGCATCTTCTCTCTACGCATCACATGTCGCATCATGCATCTGATTCAGCCGGTCGACGCTAAAATCCAGCTCTGATAGAGCCGTTTTGATTTGTTGTTTTCATTACCAATAAATTTATCTTGGCACAGTGCTAGTACGGTCCTCTTGTCAAACGTTATCTCTCTCGATTGGTGCTTTTGCATATCACGCAAACGCTTCCGCGACTTAGTTCCTGCGATCTTAAGGTTTTAGGAGTAGTCTTCAATATTATACTTTTTTTTTGCCTAGGTGGGTGGATGAGCTAACGGCCCACCTAGTGCTAAGTGTTAACCGGATCCCCTAGACATCTACAACGTAAATGCCGCCACCTACCTTGAGATATGAGTTCTAAGGTCTCAGTATAGTTACAACGGCTGCCCTGCCCTTCAAACCGAAACGCATTACTGCTTCACAGCAGAAATAGGCAGTATGGTGGTACCTACCCGCGCGGATTCACAAGAGGTCCTACCACCAGTAAAGTCGTATGGATAACGCATAAAGAACAAACATATTTACAAAGAAATTCCTATAAAAAATCTTTCAACCCCTAATCGCATCTTCTTAAAGGTCAAATTTAGAAAAATGCCGCCATATTACGTGCACATTTATTTTTGACCTCATGAGGCTTTCTTGGGAAATTACACATGGTGGTGAGCCGTGTCCTTCCACGGCAGTGCTTTTGGAAGAAATATAGTTCTTCGTGGTTGCTGAAGCCTTATTTGGCTAATTAACCGCCGCCAGACATTCGGTTTTACCTTGGAAAGGTCAAAGTCCAACTCAACCCCCCTCTTTTCTCGTCCGGGCTTGGGACCGACGTTGGCAGGGTTATTTTTAACCAGAAACATTCTGTATACATAAAAATGAATTGCTGTTCGTTAGTCTCGCTAAAACTCGAGAACGGCTGAACCGATATGGCTGATTTTGGTATATGTAATTATAATCTGAATCTCGGAAACGGCTCCAACGATTTTCATAAAATTTAGTGTACAGGGGATTTCGGGGGCGATAAATCGATCTAGCTACGATTTATTTTCAGAAAATGTTGTTTTATTCGTGTTTTCAATAATCAACTCTTCCCGACATCTATCGGCGAATAATAATACTATTTTTCTTAATTGAGGGCAACTAACAGCTTTAAAGACACAACAAGATGGCGTTATCAAAAAAAATAATCTCATCATCATCATCGGTCATCATCTAGTATTATTTATTATTTATTATTATCAGACCAAACTGTTCACTCATCGTTGTAAAGCAGCGCTCTGGATTTTGAACGCTACCATCAAGGATAACGGGTTTTGTACGTTCAAGCGAGTCGTGTTCCGCCTATAAATAAATCTCCTACTATTTTTTTATAAATAGTAGGAGAGGTTAGTTAGGTAGTAGGCTTAAATGGGTGGACGAGCTCACAGCATACCTGGTGTTAAGTGGTTACTGGAGCCCATAGACATCTACAACGTAAATGCGGCGCCCACCTTGAGATATAAGTTCTAATGTCTCAGTATAGTTACAACGGCTGCCCCATCCTTCAAACCGAAACGCATTACTGCTTTACTGCAGAAATAAGCAAGGTTGTGGTACCTACCATAATACGAATGTGTTGTAAAGCATCGCTCTGGATTTTGAACGCTACCATCAAGGATAACGGGTTTTGTTCGAACGAGTCGTGATCCGCCTATAAATAAACCTCCCACTACGAAACTTAATGACGTTTTTAACCTTACTAAGAAAACGAAAACAAAATTGTTTTTGTTGTGTAGCGGCTGGTTGTATTAGCCATTTACAGTTTGCTGTTTTAAAGAATAATTCGAGGTGTGAAAGTTGGGTTTGAGCGACATTACGCTTAATACTCGACATTTATCTTTTAACTAGCCTATTTCTGCAGCCGTTGTAACTATACTTGAGACCTTAGAACTTATATCTCAAGTTGGGTGACGCATTTACGTCGTAGATGTCTATGGGCTCCAGTAACCACTTAAGACCAGGTGGGCTGTGAGCTCGTTCACCCACCTAACCAATAAAAAAAAACTTTAATGACACTCGGTTCAGTCCTCGTTGGAGCTCCTCGAGACGCTAAGCTGGGTATTAAACAAAAATAAACAATTTTTCACACAATTAGTTCAGGTCCAGCGAAATCGAATCGGGCGCTAGTATTCTCGTATAATATATCCATATTAGTGAATAATTCTAAGAATAATTCACACGATGCGGACACTGTATTTAGAAAACAATGCACAACCGTGACGACGGTCTCCTTGTGGCGGTAAACGTGAATACATTCTCGTAATTAACGATCGCGTAGTCAGAGGCGGCTTTAGTTATAGTGTAGGGTGTCTGTTGTCCACGGGCGCAGCGGTGTTAGGGGGCGTCGACCTGGACATTTTCAGTGAGGCTGTTACATTTGTTATCACCCTCCCGGCTGAGCTTTTGCTCGCCTACATGTCCTGGTGAAACTGGAAAGGCCTTCGGTGTGCTTAGTGCGAGTTTTTTTTGAACAGTGCCCATAGCGGCAAACGTAGGCAAACGTTCCCACTCCTGCAAACTCCATAGAAATTTGAGTTAACTTTTACGCTACCGAGAAAGTTACAAAACTCGCAATAGGCACACGGGCCACCTTCAATCCCTAAAATAATCAAATAAAAAACCTATCTTATTTTGAGCGTAACGTTACTAGAGGGCGTTAGGGTAAATACACACATAACCCCCTGTGGGTAAATATAACCCCTATATCTGTGGCTAAATATAACACACGAGCGCTACACGGATTAGAGACGCCTTTGCAGCCGGTATATTGCCCGAAATATCGAAAATATCGCCTTGTTTTTTAATAGGTAGAAAAAATAAATTTAAAAAAGGCGGTATTTGAAGGAATAGCATCGTGTAATAAAAATCAAACCCCCAAAATTATAATTTGCGTAATTACTGGTAGGTAGGACCATTCATGAGCCCGCACGGGTAGATACCACCACCCCGCCTATTTCTGTCGTGAAGCAGTAATGCGTTTCGGTTTGAAGGGTGAGGCAGCGGTTGTAACTATACTTGAGATCTTAGAACTTATATCTCAAAGTGGGTGGCGCATTTACGTTGTCGCTGTCTATGGGCTCCAGTAACCACTTAACACCAACAAAAAAAAAATTAGATTTTTCGGACAATACGTATCTGCGAACCGCAGTCTGACATTAGCCGAGAGTCCAACCATCAGTCGAGGTCGTTGCTTAAAAGATTTCCGGGCCGAAGTACACCACTTGTGTCTGAAGATGAAAAACTATGACGAATTAATTATATTATTAGCAACGGAACCTTATTTGTACGCACACTGAGTTTCTCACCGGATCTTCTCAGTGGGTCGCGGTTCCGATCCGATAGTAGATTTTGCGAAGCACTGCTCTTGCTAGGGCTAGTGTTAGCAAATTCTCTCAGGTTGAGCCCGTGAGCTCACCTACCCGTCCGAACGTATCTGGAATAGCCGCCTAGGCAACCAGCGAATAGGTAGGGAAAAAAACACAGAATCATAACAAAAAACAAAATTGACTTCAACAAAACGAAATGACAGTGTCATCAATATAGTCGAAGTAAATTAAATATGTATTATTATATTGTACTGGCTGTACCCGTCCGTTTCGCTGGGCATTTAAAATTAACATTATTATTTCTCACACCCACAAAGATACTCATCATTAACGCCCCCGCAACTGGTGTAGGGAGTCCAACACTCATATAAATATTAGCCTATCCATTAAGTACATGTATTTTCTGCAGCGATATCAAGTTTCAAGTCAATCGGATGCACGGCTCAGTAGTTATAACGGAACATCCGTATAAACCACTGTAGATTTATATTATAGTATATTATAAATATTGATTATAAGTTGCACTTAAATTTAATTTATTATTAAGTAATGTATTAAGTTAGTAAAACAGCAATAAAGGCTTATTATATTATTATATTATATTATATATTATATTATAAATATAAGTATAGATTACTGGTCAGATCTTGATCAAATATAAATGAGAATATATAAAACATATCAAAAAAATAGCATTCACATTTTGTTAATTTAATACGGTAGTTACCAAACCAAACATCAGAAGCCGAACTAAAAACCCAAAACATTATTACGTCACTTAGAAAAACCGTTAGGAGGAAAATCAAGTTTTTTGTTATGATACAACATTCATTGGAAGGATTAAATCTTTCAAAATTAATTTCTCTGTTTAGTTTCGTCAGTTTACGGTAGGCAGCGGCTTGGCTCTGCCCCTGGCATTGCTGAAGTCCATGGGCGATGGTAACCACTCACCATCAGGTGGGCCGTATGCTCGTCTGCCTACAAGGGCATTAAAAAAAATATTATGCAAATTTGCAAATTTTTAACTTTGCCGGGTGAACTCGTGGGGCTCAACCTAATAGTCGTTGCTAACACTGGCCCTAACAAGAGCAGGGCTTCGCAGAATCTACCATCGGATCGAAATGGTCACTCACTGAGAACATCTGGCGAGAAACTCAGTGGATTGTGTCTATAGTTTAACTTGAAGAGCCTGAGGGAGTTCATATAGAGTCCGTTCTTTAATTCGCCGTAAAGTCGTGTTTTATATAATCAACACCACAGCTGTTGAAACAATATAAATTTTATTGTTGTAGCGGCATAAACAATTCTAAGTAATTATATTACATTAGTTATTAAACACATTATAAATTATTTTTTACGTTTTAAATATTTGGCGGTAAAAAGGTCCCGTGTCACAGACTATATTCCGTTTCCCACATCTCGTGCGTTCCGGCTTACGCAAGCCTAAAAGCACCGAGACTGGATATATTATTTTATGGTTCCAACATCTGATGGACTTCGGAATTTCAATGTAACACCTAGCTCAGTGGGCCTTACAATCTTACAAGGCAGATCATTATAATCAATCCGAAATGGCTCAAATTGTGCGTGAAACTCCTAAAATGTTCAAGTAAGCTTGTTTTCCTTGTTGTCGCCAATGGCAACGCATGCTCCGTGGAGACGACATACTTTTTTTGAAGTCAGCAAATTTAGTTTCGCTTAACACATTGACTGTCACATAGGTCGCCGGTGCCCTACGCGGCGCACTGAAGTAATAATAACCATTTCTCTCTTCGATTTACATACTAAAGCGCCGGAATGTCTAGTAGTCTCTGGGAATGACGAATCCGCAGGTACTAAGAATAAATATATATTTTAAAAGACCTAAAAGTGTAAAACATACGTTAACAAACAAAAGAAGTCACAGTTAGGTAATCCTGGTGCTTGGTAACAGAAATCGACGTTATTACTTCAGCGCGCCCCGTAGGGCACACACACGGCTGTCAAAGGGTTAATTGATTTCTTGTTCTTAAAGTTATTGAATTATAAAGATTTTATTGTTTATTGTAGCTTTTTTTATTGCCGTATAGGCATTATTTTTATGGAATAGGCATATTATTTAGTAAAATTAGAAAGGCGGACCTTGGTCAATTGTTCTGTTCTCAGCGGCATACATTCGATTGAGCCTCTGACCTTGCTTCTCACCATGAGCGGTGACCGATGCGGTGGTGATTTACATATCGGTACAAGAAATAGCTACATTCAAGACATCAGAATGAGCCTCTGAGTAATTCACGTTTGACGATGACTTTATATGATTTTAACACGAAGCTTAAAGATTCCAAGGTAGGCAGTGAAATAATAATGGCATTGTCAATGTATATGGCTATGGAGTTCACATTAAATGGTGTGCCGCAAAATAATTTGCAAATTTAAATGCTGGTATCAAACTCTAACTCTAACTATAAGCTAGATTTCTTTTGGTACAAAATCTCTTGCTGTGAACAAGACTTAGAAAGATTAAGTTAATATATACATATGGAGATATAGATATACATATGTATGTTATATATACACATATGTTTAAGTAATCATATCGCACTACACCTATCAAGGTTCATCTCTGCAATCCCCTAAGGTAGACTGTCAGAGAATGCCTATGGCATTAAGTCCGCCTTTATACTGTCTAGTATATAAATTTATAAATAAATAAATATGTGCCATGGCTTGGGTGTTCCCTAGAATTGCCGCTGTCTATGGACTTTCAGTATCTCTCTTCTTAGTCGAATACTTCATTGCTGAAGGTCGTGTCCCTGAAAGCCCTTCGTGGCTCTTTGTACCATCAGCTTCAATTTGCTTCGGTTTTCGGCTTCTCTCAGGGCGTTCGCAACAGAGAGTCCAGTGAGCGCAGTTATCAGTATAAAATACCTTTTTTATTTTCAGTACCAGTATCTTAAAAGGATATTCCAGCTACGCGCGCACTAAATATACGGATAAAAATGTGATTGTTTAACGCTAGAGTTAAATTTTCTTTCTTTTATCAGACTCGTCACTTCCATTTATGGGAATGTGATAACAGGTCTGTGAGTAATACGAAAATGTACATCAATATTGAAGAAATTTTTTTATTGCTTAGATAAGTGGACGAGCTCACACCCCCCTGGTCTTAAGTGGTTACCGGAGCCCATGGACATCTACAACGTAAATGCGCCGCCCACCTTGAGATACAAGTTCTAAGGTTACAACGGCTACCCCACCCTTCAAACCGAAACGCATTACTGCTTCACGGCAGAAATAGGCGGGGTGGTGGTACCTCCCCTAGCGGACTTACAAGAGGTCCTACCACCAATAAAAAGAACTGAAGAAGACTCGGTAAATTTTTTTTTTTTATTCCTACCTATTCGTTGATAATCTAAGGGGCTATTCCAATTTAGCGCGTACCGGTAGGTGAGTTCACGGTCTCAATCTGAGAGAATTACTAGCCCTAGCAAGAGCAGTCCTTCGCTGATCCGGCGAGAAACTCAGTGGATAAAATTCATTAATGCCTCCATTAGTATACAAAGATACTACAAACGAGACGGGCTGGTGTTATCACAATCATTAAATAACAATAGCGCTTTCAGTACGTGGCGAATCTGTTGTGACGAATCTATGTCATTGACACGACTCGAACATAGAGCGGATTCTATAGAAGGGACAGATTGTTTTATTTTTACCAATTTTATACTGAAAATGTGGGGCTCTATTCATGTTACCACGTTAACGCATTACCACAGCCCTATGAGTGTGTTGTGAGATTTTTAATACTGAAGATGTGGGGCTCTATACATGTTACCACGTGAACGCTCAGGCCTAGGAGTGTGTTGTGAGATATTTAACCGACTTCAAAAAATATGGAGTTTCAAAATTCGATTGATTTTTGTGCCGATAGTTTCTTGATTGATTTTCACTTAAAAGCTTATGTTTCTCGGGGGTCACATTTTTATCCAGATCTGACAGATTTTGAGTTATTCATAATGATGCATATGTAATTGACTTCGAGTGTCGAGGTCGATAATCTCATTTTAAAGCAGTTTTTGTTTAAAACATTAATTTTGCTGAAGTCGGTTTTTGTTTTTTTTTAAAGTGAAAACTTTTTTAGTCTCGTTGTGATTCAAAAGTCGATGAAACGAAAAAGCGAAAGTAAAAAGAGACAGACACATAAACTCATTAGATTTAACGTGAGAGAAAATGAGATATACAAACAATATATTTACAGTGTTTCTTAAATTTGTGGTTCTCTTTGTGCTCTATAGGAAGCATTATACAGTGTTTCTTATATTTGTGGTTCTCTTTGTCCTCTGCTTCGTACCTAATATTCGTATTTAATACATTCTGAATTAATCTATATAATATATACGAATAGAATGTAAAATAATTATTACATATTTTTTTTTTCTTGAGAGGCTATTATATCAGCGTAATCAAACTTTGTATCACCATGATCATTATTAAAACCTACAATAATCCTCTTCCCGAAATTTTACATTCGTCAAATTATCTTGAAGCCAATATTTTTTAAGGTTTCACTTCTACCACGTGCGAATTGCACACATGTTTTTTTTTTATAAGTTGTATTTAATTCATGACACCTTCACTGACATTGCACGTCTAGTCTATAATACTATGTTGTCTAATCTGTGACCATCCCGCCGGCGTCACCTAGCGTTACAACCTTCGTTCGCTCTACACTCTATCAGTGTGGAACTTGCAGTTTTTGTTAACTGTCAACATCGAAACTTCCATAATAAATGTTATATAAATAAATATAGTTTCATTAAGTACAAAAATTACGCTTAAATAACGAACCGAACTAAAATTATTATTTTTATCCTTTTAATTCTGGCCGAAGAAATAACATTACTGCATTGTCAACGATCCTTTATACGTGTATTTGTAGGTACATGGAGTATATAACAATACATAACTATTCTTTAATTTTTTTTTTTTAAATTACCTAAATTTATTTTTATTTTTTACTGCTTAGTTGCGTGGACGAGGTCCAAGCCTACGTGGTGTTAAGTGGTTACTGGAGCCCATAGACATCTACAACGTAAATGCCGCCACCCACCTTGAGATATGGGTTCTAAGGTCTCAGTATAGTTATAACGGTTGCCCCACCCTTCAAACCGAAACGCATTGCTGTTTCACGGCAGAAATAGGCAGGGTGGTGGTGGTACCTACCCGTGCGGACTCACAAGACGTCCTACTATCAGTAATTGAATATCGAAGGAGCATTCTTGTTAAAAATAAAAACATCATTAGTATTATTTTTATTAAACAAATACGTTATGGTGTTTCTATTATTTCCAGGAATGACTTAAAACACCCGGGGCCACAGAATTTGTTTCATTGTTAATAAAAAAAAAACCTATAGGTAATTCTGGTTATTAGATTAAAGACAGTTCAGTTCATGTATTGAAAACCGGTTTTCTTACTCTATTAGATCTTCTGTCCTGCTCGCACTCCTTGCACACGAGCGAGAGTAAGAAAGACAATCGCAGTTCTTCATTAGGCAGCAACGTAGTCTTTCGTAACCTAACATAGTAAATGCTATTACGTAAATATCTTGCAATAGATTTGCTATCGTTCGAAGTAATGTTGCTTGTAGTTCAATCGTTAAGGCGAAGATTTACATTAAATTAAAAGTCTTATCATAGACATCACTTACTGATTCGCCTTATCTTAAATTCGATTGTGAATACGTAATATTAATGTAAACTTTGGTGATACAAAGTTAGCATCGGGGATCGTGAATGGCAACACTGATCTATTATACACTTACGAATCTGGAATTTAAGACCGTTTTTTTTATTTGCTATGGCTATGCTGATAGCCTTGAGAGGCTATTTCAGCTTCTCCTTGACGTGTAGGTGAGCTCACGGGGCTCAAACCGGGAGTGTTTCTAACACTGGCCTTAGCAAGAGCAGTGCTTCGCAGAATCTACCAGCGGATTGGAATCGCGACGTGGGCAGTACTGTGTGCTTAGTGAGAGTTATTTAACGTTCTCGATAGCGTAAAAGTTAGCTTATATTTGTATGGAATGGGATCGTTTGCGTACGCTTGCCGCTTAACTTAACTTTTATGCTATCGAAGGCGTTAAGAAACTCGCACTAAGCACACTGACCACGCCCGATGTTGCTTGACTTGGACGAGAATCGGTGTATTCAACATGGTATGGACGTAGGCCTAAGACCGATAATAGGTTCCGTGTTTCCCTTCCTCAGTGACAGACAATTTCAAGTATAAACGAATGATACAAAAGAGACGAAAAACTAAGATAAGTTGTAGCACAAATATGACTATAGATGGCAGCACTTTTAAAGACTAAAATCCAGTCGCGCGTTGGAGTTGAAACGCGCATTTTTTTTTCTTTTTTTTCCTTTATGTTTTGCAATGGATACGCCTGACTGCTAGTGTCAAGGTTTGAGTTCCGTCAATGACTCAACTTAAGGCTACTAAACATAATCAGTAATACTGATCGCCTCATTGGTTTAGTTGTATGCAGCCAAGACAGCGGTTTAAGCGGTAGGCAGCGGCTTGGCTCTGCCCCTGGCATTGCTGAAGTCCATGGGCAACGGTAACCACTCACCATCAGGTGGGCCGTATGCTCGTCTGCCTACAAGGGCAATAAAAAAAAAACTGTAAGGGCCGAGCTTGATTCGAAAGCAGTGTGTTTAGTGCGAGATAGCAAGAACAGTGCTAAACAGAATCTACCACCGAATCGGAAACGCGACCCACCGAGAAGATCCGGTGAGAAACTCAGTGGGTTGTGTCTGTGGGTTAATTTGCTCGCTGAACCCTTCGTCGCAAGCGACGGGTCCGGCGAGGACGGTGGCCGGTGCTTGAGGTACCTAAAAGCATCGTTAATGTTTTAATTCTCTATTTAGCGGCAAACGAATGGAAGCTGTTCCCTTTGGTTGCCACTAGAGGCGCTGTTCCAACTCCATACAAATTTGAGTTATCTTTTACGCGATCAAGGAGTTAAGTTCAAGAAAGTTTAGAAGTTAAAGTTAAAACTCTCACTAAGCACACAGTACATAATAATATGTTCCAGACGTTTGAGGATGGTGAATTAAATATTTCTGTTTTTGTGGCGTTCACGATACCGACGAAAGCCGTTGAATGTTTTTTTTACACTTTGACTTTGTCATCATTCTCCTGCCCTTCTCCCAGTCACATGGGGTTGGCGTAACATGTTTCCTCCTTCCATACTCCTCTATTACATACGATTTCTTCGCTCACTCCCCTCTTACACATACCGTCTTTCACGCAATCCATTCATTTCTTCTTAGGTCTACCTCTTCCTCTATTTTACGCTTTGGCTTTGTACATTCTTTAAAAACGTAAACTTTGAATCACTCGAAACTTCGAAATATGTATTATGAAACAAAATTCAAAGAGATTTTCAGTTGAACTCCAAAGAGAATATCGCTGCGTTGTTTCAAAAATGACAGTTCGATCGTGTTATTGCAACACACGCACCAAAAAAAACTACTGTGAAGGGAAATCCTTATTACAATAATTCACTACATTTAAATGTTAATTATTAAAGAATATAATTCGATTGATCACGAAACTTTCCATCATATATCCTCTATCCATCTCCAGATATTAGGATGTTGGATGTGTACCTATCGCTTTGTTCGGATGTGTCAATTACCTCAATGATGTCTGTAGGCTTTGTTAGCCAATTATCATGAGACAGCCCTCTTGTGTAGTCCTATAAGCATAAAACACCCCGATCCATTGTGCTTTTAGGCACCACAAACACCGGTCACCGCCCTCGTCGATCCCGCCGCTTGCGACGAAGGGCTCGATGAGCGACAGCCCACTGAGTTTCTCGTCGGATCTTCTCAGTGGGTCGCGTTTCCGATCCGATGGTAGATTCTGCGAAGCACTGCTCTTGCTATGGTCAGTGTTAGCAACACTCCGGTTTGAGCCCCGTGAGCTCACCTACACACGTTAGGGCGAAGCTGAAATAGCCTAGGCTATCAGCATCGGTAGGAAAAAAACATTTTCATTAAGTTTTTTGTGCAATATGTATAATTTTAGTACACTAGTAGTATGTAAGTGTCAAAATTCATTCGAACGATTCAAACCGAAGACGCAAAGAGAAATTAACTTAAACTAGGTATGTACGATGCAAGAATTTTTGTAACACACGTTGTAAATAAACATATTTTTACTTTTACGACTTACATGCGAGAACTGCACGCGATTTAATTTCCAATTTAATATTATTTGGTTCACAATTTTCACACGTCTCGTTGATTCAAAGCAAGACCGACAAGAACTTGATCGAAAATGTTTTCAACAAATGTACACTTGCACTCTACACTCCGAATTCTGAACCAAAAAAATTGTATTACACAAAATGCATTTTACTTTGATACACTTAAGTTGTATTTAGCTAAAAATAAAACTTTCACGAATCGAATAAACACGAGATTTAAACTTCAAAGTTTTTATTCGCAACACAACCTCTCACATTGAATGGCATCGGGCGACTGTTTAAAATGTAAATTGAAATGTTGAATCAAGTTGTACGGAATTTCGACTAGTTAAGGCTGAGTTGCACTCCAATAGAAACCTCGCGATTTCACTGTTTGTTAATGTTTTTACACATATTAAATAGACTAATAGCAACATTTCGGACATAAAATATTTTTAGAGTTGCATAAAGTAGCTCGCGACCAATCTAGTGGTGTATCCATAGACGGACGGTTAAGCTCGTTCTCTTTAATCAAAGGCGGATCCAGCTTTGGCGCCAGGAGGGGGTCACATAGTCAAATTTAGATGCGTTCGTTCCCAAGCGTTTGCCATTATACAAATTTATTATATTATTATATTAAATTAATTAAATATTGAAGGTATGTAGTTACATAAAATCTGTATGGTGACAAAATATATAAATAAAATCATTATATTCAATTAGTGGTCCACCTAAGTCCTGGAACCAGCTCAGGGGGTGGTCATGACCCCCATGACCCCCCCCCCTGGATCCGCCATTGTCTTTAATATAGAATCCCGGCAAAAACCTGACTCGCGCTGAACACAAATTTTAAAAATTATACGTAAATCGTAACAATAGCATGTGGATCAACGGATAAAATAGCGAATGTCTTTTTTTTTTTGGTGTCAAAGAATTATATTAGCAAACAAATTTTCTAATAAGGTTAAGCGATGAATCCCATCGCATACAAAGAACTTAATTGAGTTCTAAGTCTCAAATTTAACAGCACATAACGAGCTTTTGTAAGTGATGAACATTGTGATCCAGTCGTGAAGCGCACGTAGGTACTACATGCTCACTAATTAACTGTATAAATATTATTAAAACAATAGTTGATGGTTCGATACGGAAACCAGTGAAAACGACCCTTAGCTTACAAACATTTCCTTGCACTGTAGAGGTATATTGTGTGCAATAAATCATCAGTCACAATAATAATATCAAAGTAAGCAACATTCTAGCTGTGAGTAAGTTACTGGCTTAAATATTAAGTTTATTATCTATGGTCACTGGGAACTGGCGAGAAAGCGGACAAACGGTTGAATAAACCCATAGTAGGGTTGCCAGATCTGTTATTTAAAACTGCGGTAATTCATTAATGAATTGTCTGTTTCAATTATATTTGCATTGTCACAGTACGATGTAATTTATTCTTAAAGTAACAGATAGCTTACTTACATTAACGTATGCTTGTTTGAGACGTTTTATTGATGTTCAAAGCAAATAAGTTTACAATGCAGACATTACGTTGCATTTGTTTTACAGAGCCCGGCGATAAATATTGCATAATGACTTTGGGAAAAAGAGAGAGTCACCTAATTTCGGCTTGAAAAACGTTATCGCTGTGGCACGAAACAAGTTCGACTGAAAATTACTGCACTTGATTGACCTATAAACGACATCTAGGTAGTGTGCGACAGAGATAGCGCTACTCGAAATTAGCCGATTGACTCTTTGCAGAGGTCGAGATGCAATATTTGAGTCGTCTATTATCAAAGGTGGCAATCTGTGCATTTGGACAAAAAAAATTTATTGATATGTCAATACAGATTGATTTGAATATAATCGTCTCCTTCAAAGAATACGGTTCAAAACCTGCATTAAATAAAGGTTAATAGTTAACCTGTTATTTATCTAAGATGTCGTTCCGAAGAGTTTTGTGACTGCCAATGGAATACAAAGTCAATAATTCGTTTTTCTGATTTACCAATCATTGTCCAAAAGTCAGATTGCCGGCTTTGATAATAGTCGACTCATTTATCGTCGAGTACTGTACTTTTTTTCTTATTCTTTAGATACGAGCTCACACTTGGTTTTTTAGTGGTTACCAAACTTAGCAAGGCTTAACTTAGCAAGGCTTAACTTAGCAACTTGCCACCTTGCAACATGAGTTTTATTTCTCAGTCTCAGTTTAGCCGTAGATACGGACGCACAAAACCCCTACCACCAGTAATTACGTAAATTATATATTTTGCTTGTATGATTTTTATAACATGATTTTATTCCTTCATCGTCGAAGTGAATCGTGAACATTTGTTAAGTACGTATTTCACGAGATAAATCGGTACCCGCCTGCGGGATTCGAACACCGGCACAGTCGCATCGCTCGATACGAATGCACCGGACGTCTTATCCTTTAGGCCACGACAACTATATTATGTATTTCACAGAAGACAGCGATTTTGATATTATTATTGACGATTTTAGTTTATTTACAAAAAAAAAATATCTATACTTAGTTATTTACTACAAATATTTTTATAATTCAAAATCCGTCTCTCTAAAATATAATGAACGAAAATAATGTATGACGAATACTTACTCGGTATAGTGCGTACTGCGTGTATGGCCACAGGTTTTTACGCTCGCATTGAGTCACGCTTGCTCGGCGATTATAGCCCTTGTTTTCCAATTCAATAATGAATTTATTATTTAAACAGTTGAATTGAATATAGGCCATCGGGCGACCTGAGGGGGTTGAGGCCGTGCGGCGCGCTACCAGCACTCTAGCACGCCGCCAAGGAGGAATAAAAAGTGCAACCGGTTGGCAGTCTATCACGTCCCGACCGGGCAGGCTGGTTCTGACCCAGCGGGGTGTTCCGGGACACTAGCGGCACCGTCAGGGCGCCCCGATGGGCTGACGTACCGGGACGGCCGACGTTTCAGGACCTTCGATTCGAAGGTTCCATCGGCCGGGCGTCCTTGGGGCGAGCTGCGCCGTCTGGTTGTAGTGTTGACCGCGGTAACTCCCTTACCTCATCTGGGTTCTGACCTCGGAGGGGATCGGACACTTGGGCGAAGAGTGCAGGGGAGTCGTTTAGTGGGTAGGATTCTACAAACATCCTTAGGCCCGCGTTCCATCGTCGCAGACCTGTCCTACATACTCCACGCGCTCTCTAGGTGCGGGGGACCTCCTAAGAGGTTCGGCTTCCGTCCCGAAAAAAGGTGGTGATGCTATTTCACTTAGTATTTACTCTGGTTTTCTTTACTTATACGGTTTAATCTTGCGTTTTTTATCGACCGACAGTCTGCGAGGCCCATTTGCATGTTACAATTGTGATACATATTACCCCAGACTTCTCAATGGTCGCCTTCGTTGATTATCGACTGATTTGGTGGCGTAATAGTGAATCCCCTGACTGTAGGCTGTGTTAGTGCATTCGATTCTCACTTCGAGTGCTTAATATCTTTATTTTTGTATATTTAAACGTATTTAAGTATGTATTTGGAACTAAAAGCCAGTATCGTGTGTGATTGTTTATTAACGAGTGTGGCGGTAGCGATTATAGAACACAAGATATTCGACAGATGCCTGAATCTCGCTTACTACATTTTTTTAAGCAATAAAAAAAGTACTACATTTTTAAGATAAGCTTGCATCTGAACAAGTTTCGAACGACAACATTCGGCTTATCACCCGCTCGGCGGAAGATCTTCCCTTCGTCGTAATTTCCACACGAGAAACACGGAGGAATTAATACTCACTAGGGATCGGTTTTCATTAAATTTTATTGATATAATTTTGTACAAATAACGGCATATAGTACATCGGACAGGTTTCACATACAAAACTAATGCTAGACAAAGCTATATGTCACAAATATGTTAGCGTCAAAATGGCGGTCACCTTGAAATATTAAAAACGGAACTGTCAAAATATTACTATCAACTATAAAATTAATTATGGCTGATCCTTATAAATTACATTTATTTACTATTATACGTGTTTCAAATGTAGTAAATATAAATTATAATATGGTTTGATTAAGTACGAATTTATGGTTTAGAGTTACGTTAAACATCGCATAATAATGTGAAAACACAATATATATAATATATAAAATACAATGGAGTATTGAAAAGGCGGTAAGACTCTTGAGTGACTATTATTATGCATAACCATTTCAACACTCCAACTTTTCCCGCCAACTTTGGTTGTAACCATGGTAACCATTTACAATCACATTAATAAAGATTAAGTTATTAAATAAAACAGAAAGAACCTTAATAAGCTTAATAACGTAGAATTTGTTTTTGTTCTTACGACAACTGAACTGACTAAATAAAATTTATCGCAAATGTACTCTCGGAAGTGTTAATGAGTTTTTTTTTTAGTTTTACATTAAATTTCAAGGTAATTACGCCATTTTAACACTAACTAAAAATATCTACGTATTACATATTTATATTGATACACCAAATAAATTGGTACTGGAGTTATCATTTTATATTAAAAACAGTTTCTTATCAAAAGCGATTGGATGTAATTTTTTATTTTCAAAAAAAGTCTAAAAATCGTCCTCTTTGTGTTTGTTGAAATGTACGGCTAACTTATAATTTTGATGTGAAACAATTGGAGATTGAATGTGGAACTAGACTGATATTTATATTAGCGACACATTTTTTTCTATTTATGTTTGAATGAGTTGAATGAGATCGGAAAATAATCGATAAAAGAAATACTTATGAAATAAATGATTGGACGTAGTTAGGCAAATAGTACGCGCGTTCATTCACCCCGGACAATACAAAACTTTATTTATTGAAACTTAAAATTTTTTGATCTTTATTTTTATTTATTACTACTGAATGAACGAAAGCTTAGTGGCCAAAATATGTCGATCATGGTACGTACATGCGCCGATTTGCAACACGCTGTAATACTAGAAAAAAAACTACCATGAATGACTACTTTAAGTTTGATAAAATTTAGTAAAATTTTCTGTGTTGCAAGCGCAGAACTTCTTGCCGATTCTTCAGCGTAATGGGATTGCATTTTAAATCGGTGATACAGTTATAATAATTTCAAAACGCCTTTAAAGACCTTATTGAATAAAAACTTTTTAATTTTATCCTGATATACTTTGTCTGATTCGTCATTCCTTACGTCATTGTCGTTTGGGTCTTTTCTGCTTAACTACGTCCGGGAGGTAGGGATACCAGTGTCGTTGATTACACAAAAACACTACATGATTCAGTGCGTGCATTACGAAGTTCATTGAATAAAAAACTTTCGTCGATTCTATTTCTTTATGACGCATCGAAAATAACTAACAAGCAAGACAACCTACAAAACCTTTTTAATTGTAATTAATATTTAAAATAAAAAAAACTTATTTACTGAGATCATTTAACTTATAGTAAAACTACACAATAATGCTTTGTCTTAGTGTTTAAAATGAAAACAATTTGCATCTAAATATGTATATTCACAATACGCATTTTCAACTAAGTACTTATATAGACAAGCTGCGGAATATCGGAGTGATAAAGGTTATTTTGTCAAATTAATGAGAATATATATGAGGCCGTCAACGCAAAAGTGGCCTAGTCAACAATTTTTTTTATATTAAAGCTTATATGTATATTGGAATTTATTTAAAATATAATAAGTTGAAAACTGGCCTATCCATAGATAAAAGATGACTTTGTAAACATTACTTTTGCGCTTATTTATTTTTTTGCCTACTCAAATTAAAACTCATGAAAACTTAAACCTCATTGCTCCATACTAACTATTGTAAGCTTAAGCCACTTTTGCGATGGCGACCTTATACAATATCAGGGTACTAGGGTACACCGCACTGTTATTGGCACGTCGGTCCGCGAGTATTTCTACCTCAAAATAAATAGCACTTTACTTCTGTTTATTGGTAGATTATTTTATGAGTCTTGTAACTATGAAGAAGATAATTTCTTTCTATTGCTAATTACTATGCTCAACTTACAGCTGATAATTCCTGACAGTGAAGACATATGGGTTTTATGTTTGGCAAAAATCGCTGCTAGAAATATACTTTTTTGCGTTTAAACAATCGACACCAAGTCTGCAGTTTTACATTAATTATTTAAAGAAATATTAATCTAAATGTTGTAATGTTTATACAATAGAAGTGAACATAACTGATGCGTTCAGTTTGATAATTTTAAGCCTACCCAATCTTTTGTCTCCAATGTGAAGGATTGTATTGCGGTGCCAATAATTGTGTGGCTTACCCTATTCGACTTCAATTGCTTTATACTTTAATAAATATCACGAGAGCCAGATAGTCTTATGCCGAGTATATATATCGGTTGCACTTTTTTTTTTTAAATAAAAAGAACAGCAATTTACATTACCGTTGGTTTTATCAATTCAAATGTTGTTTGGAAAGATAAATGGATGCATTCGAGATATAAAAACGAAAAAAAAACACGGACAACATATAGATATGTACGTTATTTTGTAAATAATTGTCGCACCCTGTCGAACATTGATAATTGACGAAATTATTGGAGTAAATAAAAAACCCAGGGTAGGGCTCGCAGAGCGTGCTTACATAGAATACACTTTAAATACGTTTCGACCATTCAATAAACTGACAAATTTTAATAATGTCAATGATAATGTCAATAATTAAATTGGAAACCTTACTGTGTTCACACAATACGGACATAATGGTTGATTTCGATAAACATAAAAAAAACTCTTTTTTTTCTTAAATTGAAATGTGTGTATCTAAATCATAATTATTAAGTAGCCGAAACGTTAATAAATTCTTTAGTTTAATTTATTTATACATACAAAGCGCATATCCCAATTATACTACATACGTTATTTAATATATATATTATGCTATGATACACATTTACTATAACTATATTATGTATAGAAAACAGTGCTGACGTTATCTTTGGAAGGGAGATAAATAAAGTGCACATTTATAAGATCTTTTAATCAAGTAGAACGCTAAACAGATTTAATTATTTTCATTTCTCAACCAAACAATACTTTAAATAGTTCAAATATTAGCACACTGACTTGTATTTTTGATGATTTTTATAATCAAACACGATTACAAATATGGACACTGGTAATTGGAAATTGTCGGGTAGTTCGTTTAATGAATTATTTGGTATCTAAAAATGAAATATGATTCCGTGGGATGCGTTTTCGCTAGGTAAGTCTGTTTCACTAATAAACAGTCAAAATAAAAGACATGTTGATTCACGGGTCACCAGCCGATACTACACAATGTTCACAAGTGTATTATAGTTTGCTACAACTGGACTTTCATTCCACTTTGATTAGACGATTTAAAAATATTGTAAGTTCTAAGAGATTCGTTAATCGAAAAATTTCATATTAAAGTCTTATTAAGTGGCAAAATCAAACTAAATAGTACGTGTTAAAGTTAGCGCAACAATATAAAGAGTTTTCCTCGTAAATTGTCCTCCAGAAAGGAAGGAATATGTATATTGAAACAGGTAAGAGGTAAGATTTTAATTAATACTTTTTGAAATGAAAAATCTAGACATAATGATAGAACAGAGAATATGTTTATAAATATAATATGATTTCATTTCATTTAATAGCATCTTTAGAAGTCTCGGCAGTGTCATGGACGACGGTGGTTCTAACAATCAGGCGGTAAACTAAGTTGTCTATAAAGGAAATAATAAGTCTTCCTTAAGTTACCTATCTTAAACGCCGACCCGTGAATCAACGAGATTGAAACAGTGAAAGAAATATTACAAAAACAAAATATAATAAACACGTGCAAAACACTCGTAGACAATTCTAAAATTTGTTTTCATTTATAACATTAGAAATATTCTTCTCATTATATAACTACTTGATAGTAAAGCACTTTGAAAAGTTATTCCATCTTAATATGACAAAAAAAAAGATGGCCGTCATCATAGTTCCCAATTTTTTTTGGGTATTCGAGGAATCTCTTTGATGTTTAATATCTTAAAACTTATTATTAATAACGGGTCAATTGAAATGACTAATGTTAAATCAGAATACACAAAATGTTTTTCTGGTTCAACAAAAAATTATTAACGTTGTATTTTACTAAAATATAATTCTACGATTGTAGGTAAATAAATTCGTATTGCAACACTAAGGCTTCTGAAATTTGAAAAACGAACGTCAAATGGAAGTCGCAGCGAGACAGCCGCGTCCATTGAACCGAGCGAGAATCAGTTCAGTCTGCTTAATGCGAATTTTTTTACTTCTCGATCACGTAAAGCTTAAGTTAACATTAACGCAATCGAGAAGTTAAAAAACTCGCACTAAGCACACATTTCACACATTTTCCGGGTGTTTCATAAATGAAGCCTTGTTCTTAAAATGATTCGAGTCTTCACAACAAAACGCATTTGAGTCG
This sequence comes from Bombyx mandarina, assembly GCF_003987935.1. Next base: position 2,880,378 of record NW_021011514.1, on the reverse strand, counting down.
ATGCGTTTCGCAGGCGGCCGCGTGTTTTTTGTTTTACGACAATAAAGATAAATTAATCGAATTCAATTAAAAGTAATTTTCAAATTATATTCGAAGTAGGTATATACGGCGGATTTAAATTTGTTAAAACTTTGAACTTCGAATCCACTATTGAAATATTGTGATTGTTAAAACAGTGGCAACACTGGCGAACCAATTTTTTTTGTATTATCTCTGTTTAGAGACCGTGAGAAATAGGAAGGAATAAATATATATCTTAACAGGTTTTTGGGATTTTTATAAACCAAAATTTTATTATTAGATTAGGATGCCTATTTTTATTCACACGACTGAAACTAAATATATGCTTTATTCCCCAAACATTGTTACTCAGTGTTTGATTGCTGATCGAAATTCGACCATAATCACTGACACCTCAAGATTAAAATTATTTTTAATAAAATAAAAAAAATCGTTAACAGAAAACAGTGAGTACAGTAATTAAACAATCTATGTGTGATAACAAAACAAGCATTACTGCCGTTAAATCTAATCGACTCATTTATACAAGTTATTTTTAGAACAATCACTTTTTATATAAAAAAAACCTAAGTTGCAATGTTACATTAATCTGATATGTTACTAGCGGTAATTGGGATTTGGTCGCTGTCTTAAAAAAATAAAACAAACTAACAAGCATTCGTCAGCACAATGCTGACCGATCGATAAACGATTACGCTGACGGACGCTCAAAAAATCCGTAACACATATTTCTCACAGTTGAAAGAAAATCTAACCCACATTCTTATTTTATTTAAATTAAAATCATAGCTCTTTTCACGGAGCGCATCTGCCGACATTGTTCGTAATGGTGTGCGGGAGTTTTGACAGTGAAAGCGGAATGTCAAAGTCACCACTCAAAGATATCTGTGAGACGCAACCGACCAAACCGCTCTTGTATTTACCTTTAGTGTTGACCTCTATCGACGGTAAGCCACCTGTGAACATTTAGCGTTAATTAGACACCGCCGAGCAAAGGTCAATAACCCTACTAGGTGCCTCAATTGGCAAGTATGACATGCTCTAATCAAACTTTAGCCCCTTATTTTATCAGTTATTAATAACTTCGATTTGATTTTGCTTAAGAAAGAGATGAATCAAAGATGTCCGATTAAAACACTAACTATACTGTAACGGAGACCTTAGAACTCATATCTCAAGGTGGGTGGCGGCATTTACGTTATAGATGTCTATGGGCTCGGGTAAGCACTTAACATCAGGCTGTGAGCTCGTCCACCTATTTATACAATAAAAATACAGAATGTTCGTTGTTGAGATGCTACCAAAATGCGTTCTGTGAAATCATCATCGAAGTTAGCACGGTACAACATCTAGCTATCTCTGTCGCACGTCCTCCTTGTTACGGCAGTGATGTCACGAAACCATAGATTTTTAACCGCCTGACATATACTCATAGCACCAAATTCCAAAGGTACATTACGCCTTGTATTTTAAACAGAAATAATTTTTGTGAATCATTTTTATCTGTCAATAATATTCGTGTTTCTAATGCGATGGTCGATTCAGCGAAGCACTTCTCCAGCTAAGGCTAGTGTTAGCAAGCTCTCTCAAGTTGAGCCCGTGAGCTCACCTATTCGTCACGTACTCACCTATATACAAACCGTTCTCGGTGTTGAGCTGTTTGTGTTTCCCGGGCGATATGTTCCCGACCGACCCCAAGCCGTCCACCTCCAGCACGCCTGCCTGGCGGTTCCTGGAAGCACCGAGTCAGACGAGCTTGAACTAGAGGAGCTTTATGATAATTAATGTAACGTGCTTACACGAGTCTAAAAAATATTTATACCGATTATTATATCGATACCGGGTTTCACACCCGGAATTCCTTAAGTATTTATTTGACGTATTTCTAAACCATTTAACACGTATTTAGTTTATTAGTGAAAAAAAAAACAATAGGTACATATTATAGCTTTTTGGGACATCCCCAGTATAAATAAGTCTCGGTTTCATGAAAATAAGAAAAAAAATTGTTTGGCTAAAAGGTCGAGTGACCACAGGCACTGATAGGTTTTATTTAAAAAAAAACCTTTGCTTTTTGCATTGCTTTTTTTTAGTGTCCCTCCGGCATAACCAAGCTGTATAAAATGTGAATAAATACAAATAAAGTTTTCTTTTTTTTTTCAGATAAATTTTTGGAATAAATATTAGAGAAACTGACGACAAGCTGAAGAAGCTGATTGGGCAATGACTTATAGATCGCTAAAAAAACATATCGGTTTTTGGTGTCGTTTTGTAATTGTTACACTGTTTTACCATTCCCAATCCTGCGGACAGAATGGAAAGCAGTCGACGTCGCCCAAAACACGTCATCTCGGATCCTCCCGATCCACTAACGGTGCTTCTAGGTACTTCAAGCACCGGTCACCGTTCTCGTCGAACCCGTCGCTTGCGACGAAGGGCTCGACGAGTAAATTAACTCTCAGACACAGCCCACTGAGTTTCTCGCCGGATCTTCTCAGTGGGTCGCGTTTCCGATCCGGTGGTAGATTCTGCGAAGCACGGCTCTTGCTAGGGTTCGTGTTAGCAACGTCATCAGGTTTGAGCCCCGTGAGCTCACCTACAAAAGTTAGGGTTACGCTGAAATAGCCTCTCAAGGCTCTCAGCTTAGGTAGGAGAAAAAAAAAAATGTGTGCGTGTACTAGTGTACACACGTAAGAAGTGAAACTTATTTATGGCCTTATTTTTCGAAAAATGATCTACATGCAACTTTCTAGAAATTGGTTAAATAAAGTTAAATTAGATAAAGTTTAAACAAAAGGATTTTATTATCATAGACATGAATACAAAAAAGTTAAATTAGATAAAGTTTAAACAAAAGGATTTTATTATCATAGACATGAATACAAAACAGATGGCGCGTAACGGAAAAATGTGACGCGTAACCGAAAAACGTGACGGTAAATTTTTTTCCAACGCCGATAAGGAAGTTTCACTTCAAAAAAAAAATACTGTTTTCATTGTAACCCTTCGGTCCGCGCACATCACGTGCAATAATGAGCTTCGTTGCTCTAAAAATGTCCTAAACTATTACTGGTGGTAGAACGTCTTGTGAGTCCGCACGGTAGGTACCACCGCCCTGCCTATTTCTGCCGTGACGCAGTAATGCGTTTCGGCTTGAAGGGTGGAGCAGCCGTTGTAAGTATACTGAGACCTTAGAACTTATATCTCAAGGTGGGTGGCGGCTTTATTTTGTAGATGTCTATGGGCTCCGGTAACCACTTAACAACAGGTTGGCCGTGAGCTCGTCCACCCATTTATGCTATAAAAATAAAATGTCTCGTTACCTTGTAGCTCGCGCTCTGTGCCACAAGCCGTCGTCAACTTTGGTGCGGTTCGCTATGATGACCACCTCGCCACTGCCCAAGTCGTATCTGAAAGAAAATTATGATTTGAAGGCTACGGTTGGGGTGAGGGGGTAGGGAAAGGGGGGTTGGGGGCAGGGCGCTTGTGATCACGGGCTATTATAAAGTTTGGTTTATCAAACTATATAACTATAAGCGCCAAGACTGAGGAGTAGCATTCTCTTCTCGACCGACTGTTTTTATTGGTTTTATAAGCTTTCAAAGAGACTTCGATATTATTATTAACGTNACCGCCCTGCCTATTTCTGCCGTGACGCAGTAATGCGTTTCGGCTTGAAGGGTGGAGCAGCCGTTGTAAGTATACTGAGACCTTAGAACTTATATCTCAAGGTGGGTGGCGGCTTTATTTTGTAGATGTCTATGGGCTCCGGTAACCACTTAACAACAGGTTGGCCGTGAGCTCGTCCACCCATTTATGCTATAAAAATAAAATGTCTCGTTACCTTGTAGCTCGCGCTCTGTGCCACAAGCCGTCGTCAACTTTGGTGCGGTTCGCTATGATGACCACCTCGCCACTGCCCAAGTCGTATCTGAAAGAAAATTATGATTTGAAGGCTACGGTTGGGGTGAGGGGGTAGGGAAAGGGGGGTTGGGGGCAGGGCGCTTGTGATCACGGGCTATTATAAAGTTTGGTTTATCAAACTATATAACTATAAGCGCCAAGACTGAGGAGTAGCATTCTCTTCTCGACCGACTGTTTTTATTGGTTTTATAAGCTTTCAAAGAGACTTCGATATTATTATTAACGTTAATATAAAAAGCAGAGTTACTGAGATGCTCATCAGAAGAGATGTATTAATTGAAGTCGTCGTGGCCTAAAGGGTAAGACGCCTGATGCATTCCAATAACGAAAATCAAATTAATTGAGACTGACATTTCAGGTTCACACCAGCTTCGATTCTACCGTCTATGGTGTCATTAGAGTAGCCAAAGACAAGTTGAGACAACGGCGCAATATCGCGAAGACGAAACTACTCTCAGACATGAGGAGCATGGCTGAAGAAGGGGTCACATATATACGGTGGAACTACCAATTCTCGTGTTACATAGACGATATTGTTGTTACCTGAAGACGAGCACGGAGCTCTCGACGGCGAGCGAGAGGAAGTCTCCCGGGGAGGAGAGGGGCGAGCGGCCGCTCCACACCAGCAGGCCGTCTGACGTCACCGATCGGAAGCGGATGTTTATGTCGAGCGTGTAGCTCAGTAATCTGGAACCACGTTTTTTTATTATTGAACAACATGAGATTTAAGTCGAAAAATGTATAGGCAAAGTTACTTTTAGGACTGAATCGATAAATATAATAATCATAATATCTATATATATAAATGAATTACTGTTCGTTAATCTCGCTAAAACTCGAGAACGGCTGGATCAATTTGGCCAATTTTGGTCTTGAATTATTTGTAGAAGTCCAGAGAAGGTTTAAAAGGTAGATAAATATGAAAATGCTCGGAATATAAATAAAAATAACAATTTTGTTTTCCCTTTGATGTGTCCCTCGTCGGACGGTTTTTTTTTGTTTGTTTTAAGTTTATTTTACACAAAAGTTTAGGTCTTTTATTTATCGATTGAGGCACTACGAAGTCTGCCGGGTCAGCTAGTAATCTATAAAATTCCCCCACTTCGACCGGGTGGATATCCGTAAATGGATTCCCCGACGTTAATAAAAGGACTGAATCTCGAATAAAATCGTTTAAAATAGTAAAATGACATTTAAAAAACGCAAATTAAAAATTTACAATTCATTAGTTTTCGTTAAGATATCGTGATGGAAGTTTTACATTGGGCAGACGCTTTACAGCTTTATAGTTATCGAAACGAAACCGCTAAGAAAACTGTAAAGTGTTCGAAACGACAGAAATAACAAAATTAATGCGAAATTCAGTCGTAAAAGTGGTTTTAATTATGACAATGAGATATCGTCATCATCGTCATCCTCATAGTCTGCTAGTCTTGACAGAACAGTGGAGGTCATGTGGAATCCTTCTTTATTATAGCCTTGACCACTGTTCTCCATATTTTGCGAACTGAGGCTTAGCGCACGAACTCCTTAAGTGGGGTTTTGGTAAGTATTTACACTTATAGAGATATCGTAAGTTTATATATTTGACAGAATTCTGGCTACAGTAAATATTTGTTCTATCTGATACACTACCGTAGATTGGGGGGAATCGGGACCCTTTCCAAATCCAACACAAATTTTCAATGGTTTCTTAGGGTAATACCAATAAAACGGAGATTAAAATGGTTCCGGAGGCTTACATTTTTGTAAACGATGCCTTATTATACACAGTTCATTACAAAATATATACAAAAAAAGCTGAAAAAACTAGCTTGACCCGATTCACCTTAGCTTTGGAGTGAATCAGGTTACGTATGGTGAGTTTCTCGGTAGGACTGGCACTATTTAGTTGTTAAGTAGGTACCTAACTTTAGGTAATTAACTTTTTAATATCTTTAATGAGTTACAAAACCCTGATGACTAAATTAAACTATTTAATATTCTTAAACACTAAATAAAAGTCATTTTCAGTTCAACAAAGTTACTACTATTATTATATTATATTATTTTTATTAAATCTGACAACTCAACAAAAGTATTGTGACATCCCAGATTTGTCCCTCTAGTCTCTATTCCCCCCAATCTACTGTACTATAGGGTATAGTTTTAATTTATGTTAAGTGGTGGACGAGGTCCCGGCCCCCGGGGGTCAAGTGGGGGACCGGGGGTTGGGGGGGCGCGTTAGAGGCGCCCCCCCAACCTAAAGACTAGTATTACCTTTTCATGGTCTCGTCGTCATCGATGTGTATGAAGCTGTCAACGCCACTGAAGCTTGGGTACGAGTTCGTGTCCCCCCAATTAATTTCGTTCGCATTCAAGTACTTGACTTGCATGTACGTGTCGCCCGCGGACAGCACCTCGCCCCCTTTAGTGTAGTAGTCGTGCTTCTTGACGGAGTACTTGGTCTTGTAAGCCTCGCGGGCCCGACTACGTTTCTTCGGCTTCGTTTTGTGCGTTTTCAATTTGAAGCCCTTCTTTGCGACTATCGAATGGCGTACGTCCATTTCTGTCTCGTTCCGCGGGTACACCGGCATCGGGTCTAATGTTTCCTCGCACAGCTTTCGGTCTCTGAAAACGGAGGGGAACGCTAATCTTTCGAAAGGAAATCGCGAAATCTTATTCTGGTAAATCAGTGTGCTTGGTGCGAGTTTCTTAACGTTCTCGATAGGGTAAAAGTTAAGCCAATTTTGTATGCAATTGTAACAGCGTCCCTAGCGGCAAACGATCCAATTCCATACAAATATGAGCTAACTTTTACGCTAGCGAGAGATGCGCTAACAGTCCGACCGCACGCTACCGCACTTGAACGACAACTGACGAACGTCACATCGACAGTGTGGGACAAAGACAGCGCTCTACGAAGTCGAAATTAGCCGAACATCTCTTTCCAAATGTCGATGTGCAATATTTATCGCCGAGCACTGTACGCCTGAACATAATATCGCTCTTAAAAAATTCAGAACATGCTTCGGTATTATTTAATAAAATTACAACAAATTTCACTAAAGCGAAATGTATGAGTGCGACGTCATCGACGGCAAATTAAGAAAATAGCCAAACTGTGTACAATACAATAGTAAAATTAACCACACGTATTATTGTCGTATGTCTTTGATGCGTGTGCAAATTTTCAATTTAATCGAACGGCCTTATAGTCGGTGAAAATGACGTTTAATGATTCCGTTACATACAAGTCATGCTATTAAAAGCGTGCTAAAAAGCGTCTTTATTAAAACGTAAGAAAATGCAAGCTTATAAAAGCGTGTTAATAGAAAATATTTGCAAGTCAAGCTACTGGAGCGAGTATTCTAAAGAGTTAATAATGTGTTATAGATTTATTTTCCTCTCCCTGTTCTTTGGTCTGTAGCCTGCCTTATTGAAATGGCCCCATTTTAATAAGGCGCGGATTAGTGGCTCAACCTGAAAGAATTTGCTAACACTGGCCCTAGCAAGAGCAGTGCTTTGCCGAATCTACCACCGGATCGGAATCGCGACCCACTGAGAAGATCCGGCGAGAAACTCAGTGGGTTAAACTCATTGATAAGCTGAGTTGGACTCACGTGCACGTATTGTTGTGAGGCTCGTCACAATTGTCCACGTTGAGACCGCCGAGAGCCGATGCGACCACCGATAGCTCCTCATCGTTTATCACCAACTGTAAGCGCCGAGACAAGTATGTGTAAGCACGTAAAAACATTAGCATTCGTTGAAGCACAAAGACAATTCTTCGAACTGTCATTTAAAACGTTATACATTTAATAATTTCTTTTCTCACATTTCTTTCAGTTATACATATCCTATTTATGTATAAGCACACAAATTAAATTATAAATAAAATACGGTTTAAATTTTAACTGGTAATTTTTTTTTAACAACGTTTTTTTTAAACGCTTATTTTAGTCAGCAGCCCCAACACTAGTTCTAATGTGTACAGCCGCGCCAATAAAGAAACGAATCTAAAATGGCGGCGGCGATCATGCGCTCTCACTCTAAACTATTGCTGTCTTTAGTCGCACATGACGCGTACTGGATGCAAAAAAATATCAGTTCTGACTTTGTTATCGAGTTCGAGTTTTTTCAGTTTCAAGTTGTGCGACTTAGATGACTGGCAACAAAAGTGTCTACGCAAGTTGCATCCCAGATGAGACACCTCTCCTCTGCCAGGGCATAAAGTAAAGTACATTCTCATTTGTTTTTTTATATTTTTTTACATCATCATTATCCTGCCCTTTTCCCAGTCACCTGGGGTCGGCGCAACATGTTTTCTCCTTCCATACCCTTCTATCATATACCATTTCTTCGCTCACTCCCCTCCTACCCATATCGTCTTTCACACAATCCATCCATTTCTTCTTAGGTCTACCTCTTCCTCTAAATCCTTCCACATTCATAGTTAACAATGAACAATTTTACAATGAACAACTTTTTCTTTCTTTCTTTTTATTTGTTGACCATACCATCTGTCAGTGCAGGTACATAGACGCCATTTTCGATTCGTTTCTTTCATATATGGATTATCCCATCCTCGGCGCCACTTTAATATATGGATTAAAACACTTAATTAATTAATAAGTATTATTTAATAGGAGCGCACACTTAACCGAGCACTTAGAAAAAAGACAAGACGGAAGTTGAGTAAAGAGCGAGATAGCTACATTTTAGAATGACAGTTATCGAATGCGTTTAGGAACTGGTTTGATATCTCACAGTTTCTTTATTGACGCGGCTTATACTGTAAGCCTACCTGTCCAATGCATCCGCTGAAACTTTTCCGCAGAGCCAACCTCGGCGGAATGGGGTGGGGGGCGCCCCCCAGCAGCATCGGCTGGTGCATCGTGAGACGTCTGGACGTGCCGCGTGACGTCACAGCGCGTGACGTCACTCCGAGCGCGGTCCTCACCCGGAGGGTCGCGTGTCTCCCCGACCGGCTGACGGACACCCGGTGCCATTCATTAGGCTTCAACGGGAACGCCGATCTGTTCAAATGGCAAAGATAACCAGGGAAATTTGGTACGTGAGGTTTTTTTTATCTTTTTCACTGTCGTAATTTTTTTTATTACTTAAATGGTTGGTTTTTTTTCCCTACCTGAGCTGGTAGCCTTGAGAGGCTATTCCAGCGCAACCTTAACTAGTAGGTGAGCTCACGGGGCTCAAACCTGATGACGTTGCTAACACGAACCCTAGCAAGAGCCGTGCTTTGCAGAATCTACTACCGGATCGGAAACGCGACCCACTGAGAAGATCCGGCGAGAAACTCAGTGGGCTGTGTCTGAGGGTTAGTTTACTCGTCGAGCCCTTCGTCGCAAGCGACGGGCTCGACGAGAACGGTGACCGGTGCTTGAAGTACCTAAAAGCACCGTTAGAGGATCGGGAGGATCCGAGATGACGTGTTTGGGGCGACTTCAGCTGCTTTCCATTCTTTCCGCAGGATCGGGAATGGAAAATGGTTGGACGATCTCACGGCCAACCTGTTGTTTAGTAGTTACCGGAGGCCATAGACATTTACGACGTAAATGTCGTCATCCACCTTGAGATAAGATTTCTAAGGTCTCACTACAATTACAACGGCTGCTCGACCCTTCAAAACAAAACGCATTACTCCTTCACGGCGAATATAGGCTGGGTGGTGGTACCTACCCGTGCGGACTCACAAGAGCTCCTACCACCAGTATATGAACCAATAACCCGCCATTTATTATAAATATATGAACATCTAGAAATTTCGCGAATGTCATTTACAATTTTACCTTACGAGAGCGATTCCTGAGCCCAGATCGAAGGCAAACTCCACGAAGTAGTCCCTCAGGTGTAACGAGAAGAAATCTCCATCGCCGCTCGCGCGTTCCGAGTCGTACAGCACCAGACCGTCCCCGTTTGTGGGCTTCAGTGTTAGCTGGAGATGAAGTTGGAATACTTATAAATAGAAAATCATTGAACATTCTTGATCAGAGTTAATATTAGCTCGAGGGGTAGGCAGTGGCTTGGCTCTGCCCCTGGAATTGCTGAAGTCCATGGGCGACGGTAACCACTCACCATCAGGTGGGCCGTATGCTCGTCTGCCTACAAGAGCAATAAAAAAAAGCTTCGTTTCCAAGAGCTACAGTTTTGAACTTCCGAGAAGAACCGATGGAATGAACTCAACTCATTTAAAGTGTTTTGTGATCATAAAGTTATTTATTGCCTACTAATTACTGCATAATCATAATCGATCTGGTAGACCGAATGGTAAACAGTCGACGTCGCCCTAAGCACGTCATTACGGATCCTCCCGATTCATTAACGGTGCTTTTAGGTACCACAAGCACCGGTCACCGTCTTTGTCGAACCTGTCGCTTGCGACGAAGGGCTCGACTAGGGAATTAACCCACATACACAGCCCACTGAGTTTCTCGCTCTAGGTAAGAAAAAAAAGCACAATAGTAAACTGAAAAAAAATATTAAAAAAGTTTAACTTCGATAAAAGCGCAACATGTCTAATTCTTGGCCTGGTCTTATTCTTTCCGGCCGACCTAATAAATTAGTGAAATTAGCGAACTGCCGGTTTTTTTAAAGATTCATTTTGTTGAATGCGTTACCTGCTATAGAACCAGTTGATAAAGAAACGAATACTAGTAAACTCAAGACTCTGTGCTACTTGGTCTTGGAGTCTTGGTGGTAGGACGTCTTATGAGTCCGTGCGGGTATGTAACACTGCCTATTTCAGCCGTGAAGCAGTAATGCGTTTCGGCTTGAAGGATGGGGCAGTTGTTGTACTGTTAAAAGGCCTTACAACTCATGTCCCAAGGTGAGTGGCGCATTTACGTTGTAGATGTCTATGGGCTCCAGTAACCACTTAACTCCAGCTGGGCTGAACTGGGCTGCGAGCTCGTCCACCCAACTAAGCAAAAAAAAATATTTTCTTAGAAAGAACTTAGAAGAAATACACTGAAAACTAAAGTTTGAAATAGTATCGGTTTTTTTTACCCTATTGATTATGCGTTTTCGAATAAGACAAGAATTATTTTGCGAATAATTATATATGAGCCCGTGATTTTCGATCTATCAGACACAAGAACCGTTTTCTTCATAAACACAAACACAGACTCACAATCTTCCGTCAAGTTAAAGCTCGTGAAAACTTCAACAATGACTAAACATTAAATAATTATAACTTTAAGAACGTCCGACGATGCTTCTCCTGTATTTTTTTCTCGGCAAAAGCTTTTAAAAACGTTCCGAAAGTTTTCTTTAAAAATTACAGAATAAATTCTTATTTTTCGTTTTTTTTTCTTTTCATAATGATGTCGGTGTTGGAAGAAGTAAATAATGAAGTTAATTCATGAGTTTATTAAGAGTTTCTTACTTCGGGGAGTTCGTGTTTTAAGAATCCCAGTCTTGTAAGATGCTTTTTATATGGTGCAGAAATATGAACTATGAATGATGGAGCACTGTGAATTATTGACGCGTCAACCCTCAGTGTTTCGCCGGATCTTCTAAGTGGGTCGCGATTCTAATCTGGTAGTAGATTCAGCGAAGCACTGCTCTTGCTAGGGCTAGTAGCAAACTCTCTCAGGTTGAGCCCGTGAGCTCACCTAGCGGTCTGTGCTTACTTACGTATTTTTTACGTATTTTATATAGTATTTTTTATTTCGGCTAAGTTACTTCTCATTATGCTCATATTCATGTTGTCACTTCTCTTTATTATCTCTTCGATTTCGTGACGTTTCATTTTATTGCTTACTAGCTGACCCGGCAGACTTCGTAGTGCCTCAATCAAGAAATAAAAGACCTAAACTTTTGTATAAAATAAACTTAAAACAAACAAAATGAATCCGTCCGACGTGGGACATATCAAAGGAAAAACAAACTTGTTATTTTTATTTAATTCTGAAGATTTTCATATTTATCTACCTTTTAAACCTTCTCTGGACTTCGACAAATAATTCAAGACCAAAATTAGCCAAATCGGCTCAGCCGTTCTCGAGTTTTAGCGAGACTAACGAACAGCAATTCATTTTTATATATAGAGATTATTTTCCATCTCTTCTTCATCCACAGTGCGTCTCCACAGGCTTAAAGCGAGAGTGAATCCGGGGATACGACAAGACATGTTTTGGGCGACGGCGGCTTTGCTTTGTCGGATATGTAGTTAGCAGTGTCCACGATAAGAGGGTTACTTCGCGAAGAGTATCCCGATTGTTGACTAAAAACAATTATTATTTCCGACGAAAAACAATCAAAACAAATCAAATCAAAAAAAAATATATATTCAACATAAATGAAAGTACATACTTGTTGAACGTCAAAAGAACTACCGCCAATTCACAAAAACTAGCCGCCGTCTTGAGAAGAATTATTATTGGCCAGAAACTCAGCGGGCATGTCTTTTTTTATATTTTTTTTTTTTTTAAATATTACATTTTTTTTAAATATTCATTTTTACAATCAGTATTATAACGTAACAATTATTACAATATTGAAATGCCTGGAGCGAGCAATTTCTTCCCACTTTGTGCAATCTTCTAGATAATCATTGACTTTATTGCACAGATGTTCTTTAATAGTTTTCTTAAACCTATGTATATGCAGGTTCTGAACGTCTTGTGGGATTTTGTTGTACAGACGCACAGACAAACACCCGAATGAATTTCGTATCTTATGTAACCTACTCATCGGCACAACAAGCTTGTGTTTGTTCCTAGTATTTCTATTATGTATGCCAATAGCTCACAAACCTGAATGTCGAGCCAGGACTGAGCCGAGTTCCCGAGGCCTGGCAGCCGGAGATACGACGACCCGTTGAAGCGAGGCACCTATAGGACACAACTTTATTTACGTATTCCTTTTTAACTCTTTCGCTGCCATGTAGATCACCAGTGGCGCACTGAAGTAATTAAGTCGATTTCTGTCTTTGATCTTCTTATTAAGGCACCGGAATATCTAATAGACTCCGGGAAAGACGAATCCGAAGATACTAAGAATGAATCTATTTCTAAGAGAACTAAAAACTAAATCATACATTAACAAACAAAAGAAGGCAACGTTACTGGTGGTAAGGCCTCTTGCGAGTCCGCGCGGGAAGGTACCACAACCCTGTCTATTTCTGCCGTGAAGCAGTAATGCGTTTCGGTTTGAAGCCGCTCTAACTATACTTGAAGCTTAGAACTTATACCTCAAGGTGGGTGGCGCATTTACGTCGTAGATGTCTATGGGCTCCAGTAACCACTTAACACCAGGTGGGCTGTGAGCTCGTCCACCCATCTAAGCAATAAAAAAAAAGTTACGTAATCCAGGCGCTTAGTAACAGAAATCCACATAATTACTTGAGTGCGTCGCGTAGGGCACCGGTGACCTACATGGCAGGCAAAGGGTTAAGGACTTTTTATTTCAGAATTCACAGGCCGTGATTAAACATTGACAGGTCCTGTGCAGTACGCCATATGACATTATTGAATAAACTTAAATAATCTGTCAATGTCAAGGGATAAAACAGTCGCCATTTTCTTTTTTAGCATTTGGGCGCCAAATAATTTCGTTCATCACAATTTATCTATTCCGTGAACAACTTTTAGAGTCGATTTTTATATTTTATAAATTTTAATATTTTATATTCATGCAATTTAATATCGTAGCAAGAACACGTTGAATAATAGTGTTTATAATGTAGATAACCGCCAAAGTTTATAACCTATCAAACTGATTAATTACATTTTATTTAATTCATTTAATGTAAAATTTATTACTTTTTTACTGAACATCTTCAATATGAAATTATGAAACATAACAATCACAATGAATCTAAGGATAGAAAATTTTAAATACGCGTCTGTAAATTGTAAACTATATGAAATATTTACCGAAAACCATTGAAAGTTTGGTCGTGAATTACCTACACTTTGTCTCTCGTCTTTGGTTTATTTTTGGGAGTTTCTCTAATACTTTGGAAAGTTTTTAACACAAATAAATGCTTTATACAAAAACAGCTGTATCTAAAAGGTTTTTAAAATTTACAAATTCCTCAAACTTCTTTTTCGTTAATGGGCAAACGAAAACACTGATCATTGATGTCAAGAGGTAACCTTCCGTGTGGACTCGATTTTCATCTTTGCCGACAAGAGTTGTAACTTTTTCTATAAAAAAAACTTTGATCGGTGCGGAGGTTTCGAGAAAGATTGAAAAGAAACATTAGACACTAGATTATCTATGCCTTTTTAGTATTTTTATTTTAAATACTAAACCAAACAGATAATCGTGCACCATCTTGTCTATTTTCAATTAACTACAGCGATCGGAATAGCAATAGTTTACTGTCATAAGTTTGTTTGGCCACCAATGCGAATAAATTTTAGGGCATTTTATCTAACTGTTATATAAAGTTGACAGCGTTTGCTATTTCAAAACTAAAGTAATACTTTTTACAAGAAACAAAAAAATAATTGCTGATTTTACAAACAACACATACTAACCTTCAAATCCAATGTGATTTCACATTTGACACCCGCGTACCCTAATGGACACAGGCAAACACCATTGACGCAGCCGCCGCCATGATGACACTCGCAATTATCATTATCTTCTTTTATCGTTTTAATCCCGTCACTTTTTATATCGTTTTCATTACCAGCCGCTAATTTATCGTTCAGAATATTGGTTTTAGTGTGTATTTTGGTTGTATAATCGTAGAGCGATGGAACAACGGAGTTATCAAGTGTGTTCTGATCTCGGGGGTGCGTTTCGGGATCTCTCATAACGAGGTCGTTGTCCTCGAAGTGTACAATGTCATTAATGTCGTAAATAGCTCGTGTTTGAACGTCGTTGCTGTGTTTCGAGACTCGTATCGTGGTGGCTTCGTTTGTGGGCCTCCATGGCGCTAAAGTTGGCGCGCATTCACCTGTGAAAATGGAGGTTAAAATGGTAAATATGGATAATTCCACTACATACTTATTACATACAAGCGGCACGCTCCGGCTCCGCTCGGGTCTTTAACAAAAATTTCAACGATATTTGACGTTGTTTTTTTTTTTAAAAAAAGAACACTTATTGCGGCATAGCTATAATAGTTAGACATATGCTGTCGCGACACTTTTTGTAAATAATATTGTGTTCTACAAAGTCGTAGTACATTATTTTATTCTATCATCAATAGTTTTCGCAGAGCACGCGATGTAAAGAATATTTTAGGTGGTTTTCTTACACCTTGGGTTACATTATTGGAGTTTTAGTAAGGATCCCTAATTTTTCGGGAATAGTGTAGCTTCCAAAAAGTGAAAGAATTTTTCAAATCGGTTCAATTTTCAATTCCTCTTTATAATATTAGTATAGACAGATCGCATAATGAGATATTAACCATAATATTGCTGCTTAGCTGATCCTGCTTCGAAATTATTTCTAGTTATGTAATAATATTATGCTGTGTTAAAATGATCTTAAGTCAATACGCTAAATTTAGAGACATTGTTTTAAAATTCGCTAATTAAAAATGCAGGGAAATCTGTTTAAAAGTTTGTATATAAAACAAACAGCCTAAGTACCTATTTACTAACAATATCAGTATAAATAAACAAAACGGCGATAAGAACTCACTCAAAAGCTCCAATAGTATTATCACTAATACTATTATTGTACTCAGGTGGCATAAAAATTTTCATTAGTTCAGGCCAATATTTTGGCTGTAATGAAACGTCAAGCCCAAAGATAATTAAGCGGCAATTTAATATAAGACACATAAAATTAAAATCAGTAAATGACTCCATTATATTCTTGTCACAAAATTTATTTTCTATTTCGAAATTAATTGCTTTTAAGTTATTTTGACAAAGCAAGCGAGCAGTTCTTTTGTTCGAAGGTAACGCAAAAAATAATAGCTTGTGCAAATAAAACTAAATATCTTTTATGGAACGCTATTTAAAACGGGAATTACACAAAAAAACACTAAATTAGTATACCTGTAACTATAATACATTTACAGTTTATTATAGCCAGTTCTTTTGTTCGAAGGTAACGCAAAAAATAATAGCTTGTGCAAATAAAACTAAATATCTTTTATGGAACGCTATTTAAAACGGGAATTACACAAAAAAACACTAAATTAGTATACCTGTAACTATAATACATTTACAGTTTATTATCGCCAGTTCTTTTGTTCGAAGGTAACGCAAAAAATAATAGCTTGTGCAAATAAAACTAAATAACTTTTATGGAACGCTATTTAAAACGGGAATTACACAAAAAAACACTAAATTAGTAATAATTAGTATACCTGTAACTATAATACATTATCGCTTTTTTTAATGTCATTTATATTTTCGACTAAAGTGGAGTGAAGTCGTTTGTTACCACGATAACTAGGAATATTCGAAACGTTTTTAATAACAATCTTACTACTTTTAACTAGATTTGTTATTCAGTCTTTAGAGTTCGGGATTTGTTCTAGAACTTTCGTGTTGGAAGTTTAGTTTTACTACCGCGTCGTAGTGCTGTGTTTTAATTCAACGAGATGTGTGCAATGTAGATAAGCCTTTAGCGTATATCTATTGCTAAATATTAGAAAGGAGATATACATTATTAAATACTTTTTTCCCCTTACCTAATCGTTGGTAGCATAAGGGGCTATTCAAATTATTCTCAGACCGATAGGTGACCGGGCTGAACCTGAGAGAATTTACTAACACTAGTCATTGCAAGAGCAATACTTTGCTGAATCTATCACCGGATCCGAAACGCGACCCACTGAGAAGATCCGGCGAAAAACACAGTGTATTGAGTCTATGGGGGCAAATACTAACCACATACTTCATGGAGGAGAAATTTCTTAAATTACTTCATAGTTTCACGTCTTTTTTTTTTATTTTTATTGCCCTCGTAGGCAGACGAACATACGGCCCACCTGATGGTGAGTAGCTACCGTCACCCATGGACCTCAGCAATGCTAGGGGCAGAGCCAGGCCTACCGCTTAATACTCTCCACAAGCCTCGTTTGAAGAAGGACATGTCATAGCGCTCGGAAAACACCGTGGAGGGGAGCTCATTCCATAGCCGGATGGTACGTGGCAAAAAAGACCTCTGGAAACGCACTGTCGATGAACGCAACGGTTCCAGATAATATGGATGAACTCTGCTCCGATGGCGGGAGGTGCGATGATAAAAAGGAGATAAAGGGATCATCTCATGATCATGAAGTCGTCGTGGCCTAAAGGATAAGACGTCTGGTGCATTCGTATCGAGCGATGCACCGGTGTTCGAATCTCGCTGGCGGGTACCAATTTTTCTAATGAAATACGTACTGAACAAATGTTCACGATTGACTTCCACGGTGAAGGAATAACATCGTGCAGTAAAGATCAAACCCGCAAAATTATAATTTGCGTAATTACTGGTGGTAGGACCTCTTGTGAGTCCGCACGGGTAGGTATCAACGCCCCGCCTATTTCTGCCGTGAAGCAGTAATGCGTTTCGGTTTGAAGGGTGGGACAGCCGTTGTGACTATACTGAGACCTTAGAACTATATCTCAAGGTGTGTGGCGCATTTACGTTGTAGATGTCTATGGGCTCCAGTAACCAATTAACACCAGGTGGGCTGTGAGCTCGTCCACACATCTAAGCAATAAAAAAAAAAACTCGAACATTCCTTTTCGGTAGATTTCTCGGAATCATCAATAGAAATTTACAAAACGTTTATATATTAATGTGTTCATAGCTATCTATAAACTTACATTTCCCTGTAGGTGTACGACATCATTACACATTCAACGCGAAGCGACGCGGAATTTCATTATTCCAATATCCGCGACGTATATATTTTGGGACATGTTAAGGGGTACGAACCTTGGTAAGGAATGTACGTCAACTTGATACGGTAAGAGTTAGTCTTCATTGTTTAAATTGATCAAAGGGAGATACAGTAAGATAGTTTAAAATGTTACTCTAATTTTAGTTATTGTTTCTTTCCTTATATGATTCTTGTCCATCCGATGCCTGTCTGA
Organism: Bombyx mandarina; assembly: GCF_003987935.1. The sequence continues at coordinate 2,862,430 of NW_021011514.1, read as the reverse complement.
AGTAAATTGCACTTTTTTTTATTTTTTTATTGCTTAGATGGGTGGACGAGTTCACAACCAATCTGGTGTTAGGTGGTTACTGGAGCCCATAGACATCTACAACGTAAACGTGCCACCCACCTTGAGATACAAGTTCTAAGGTCTCAAGTATAGTTACAATGGCCCTTCAAACTGAAACGCATTACTGCTTCATGGCAGAAATAGGTGGGGTGGTGGTACCTACCCACGCGGACTCACAAGTGGTCCTACCACCAGTAAAGACGTGACAAGACCGCATTTAAAAGAAATCTTTTTGATATTGGTGTATCAGTATCATTGGTTTATCAGTATTGGTGATTTTTATCATCTTCTATAAGCACAAAATTTCATATCCGAACATTCATAGCCAAATCAAGTAGTTACTGCAATCTATAGAATAGCTATTAGATATTTAATTAATTAATTATTAGATATATCAAATGGCACATACCTTATTAAATTGTCAATGAGGGAACATGAGTCGTCGTCGTGGCCTAAAGGATAAAACGTCCGGTGCATTCGTATGTAGCGATGCACCGGTGTTCGAATCCCGCAGCCGGGTACCAATTTTTCTAATGAAATATGTACTCAACAAATGTTCACGATTGACTTCCACGGTGAAGGAATAACATCGTGTAATAAAAATCAAACCCGCAAAATTATAATTTGCGTAATCACTGGTGGTAGGACCTCTTGGGAGTCCACACGGGTAGGTACCACCACCCCGCCTATTTCCGCCGTGAAGCAGTAATGCGTTTCGGTTCGAAGGGTGGGGTAGCCGTTGTAACTATACTGAGACCTTAGAACTTATATTATTATTATTATTTTTTTTTTTGTTGCTGAGATGGGTGGACGAGCTCACAGCCCACCTGACGTTAAGTGGTTACTGGAGCCCATAGACATCCACAACGTAAACGCGCCACCCACCTTGAGACATAAGTTCTAAGATCTCAGTATATGTAGTTACAACGGCTGTCTTGCCCTACAAACCGAAACGCATTACTGCTTCACGGCAGAAATAGGCAGGGTGGTGGTACCTACCCGTGCAGACTCACAAGAAGTCCTACCACCAGTACAAGTATCTCGAGGTGGGTGGCGCATTTACGTTGTAGATGTCTATGGGCTCCAGTAACCACTTAACATCAGGTGGGCTGTGAGCTCGTCCATTCATCTAAGCAATAATAAAAAAAAAACATGAGTTTTCGACTCCTAAGACATTTCTTTCTGTTAAAAAACTGGCTGGATAATCTGGTTTCGTGAAGATTTCAAATAGCACGTTCAGACAAATTGAAGTTATATTGTCAGAGCGGGTACACTCTTCTTATATTACTAGAGGTCCCGCAGTAGTCTTAACTTTTAATACTTATAATCACAAATTTCGCCAAGGCTACACTATTCAAAAATATTAATAAAGACAAACAATATTTAATCTATTCTCAGTTTGACCACAGACGTCAAGAACAAAAGTTTGACATTAAATAGTATGCATGCGTGTGTGCGTCAAATACATGGTATGTAGTGTGTGTAATGTTTTCTTTATTGATTGAATGTATCTTTTATGCATTGTTGTGAAAAAATATTAGCATTGTGCCCTTCTTCTCTACATTCTCTATAAGTGTGGAAAATTTCATACTCCTCCGTCCGCGCAATTTTCGTAAAAAGGGATACAAAGTTTTCGCTTCACGTATTAATATATAGAACTTTTAGAACGATGTTAAATCGTCGATTAGCTCAGTGTTGACACAGAAATGCGGAGTATATTCTCTGAATAGAAGCAGATTAAATTTCACACTCGATTGAAAGACGTGAACCTCTGAACCGACAGCTTAAGGCCAAGTTATAAATAGACCAAAAAAGAGCATGAATTGTTTGAAATCGAAATATCGTATGTTACTGTTCATAACTAAGAGATTTTTAATATGTCTAAAATGTGTTTGGTACTAGATTTTTATTACTTATTAGTCGTAGTACATTATTTTGTTCTATCATCAATAGTTTTCGCAGGGCACGCGATATAAAGAATATTTTAGGTAATTTTTTTACACCTTGGATTACATTGTTGGAGTTTTTGTAAGGATCCCTAATTTTTTTCAAAAAATACTATAGCCTATGTCACTCGGGAATAGTGTAGTTTCCAAACAGTGAAAGAATTTTTCAAATCGGTTCAGTAGTTTCGGAGCCTATTCAATACAAACAAACAAACAAATCCTTCCTCTTTATAATATTAGTATAGAAAACGAATGGAGAAGCTATCGGATTGCCTGGAGTTTGGTATTTAGTTGGGGGTTCATAGACGATGATAACGCGAATAAAGCGGCATAGAACGAAACACGGGAGCAAAGTTACGGACGTCTACTGATAGACATAGGCCTCCCCTGAGTATGGCCATAATGGATGTTCTGGTATTGAAGTGTACAAGAAGTGGAGAGGCAGCAAATAGACGCTCTAGTTAATATGTGGTGCTGGAATATGTGGTGATTTTTCTAATGAAATACGTACTCAACAAATGTTCACAATTTACTTCCACGGTGAAGGAATAATAACATCGTGTAATAAAAATCAAACCCGCAAAATTATAATTTGCGTAATCACTGGTGGTAGGACCTCTTGGGAGTCCGCACGGGTAGGTACCACCGCCCTGCCTATTTCGGCCGTGAAGCAGTAATGCGTTTCGGTTCGAAGGGTGGGGTAGCCGTTGTAACTATACTGAGATCTTAGAACTTATATCTCGAGGTGGGTGGCGCATTTACGTTGTAGATGTCTATGGGCTCCAGTAACCATTTAACACCAGGTGGGTTGTGAGCTCGTCCATCCATGTAAGCAATAAAAAAAAAAGAGAAGAATGCTTGGGAAGAGAACGAAAATAATGAACTCCAAGAACTCTTTAACAAGCAGCCTCTATTTCTACAGTGTAGTCTCAGATGGTAGTTTTCTTAAGACACTTTTTCCATGGGATAACCAGTGTATAGAACATTTCGTCTTGTACGGAACGGTATGGAACGGTGGAAGGCACGAAACCGCGCGGGAGATTTCCTATGGTGGACCGTTTAAATCAAGACAGCAGTGGAAGGTATTTTATATGAGTGTAACGCAGTAACCTCGAGCAGAGACAGATGTTGGGCATCATAAGACGCATCAAATCTGCTCCCTCCACTGCTGGAGGGATCGAATAATAATCACAACCGCTCTGTTAAGAGTGAGACGACTAAGAAGAAGAGACCACTAGAACCTAGAGACCACCTAGAGATTACGTCGCCCATCTTGAGAAATGAACAGTAATAATTACCTACAATTTGTAACGACTATTCTGTAATTATTCTTATCCGTGTTCGAATAAAACCGCGTGAAAAATCAACGACAGAAACAGGCAGTGATACTGTGTGTGGTAGTGGTAATCATTGCGGGAGAAGACCAAATTTGGTCAGTTGAAGATAAGTATTGCCTGTTTACTGTCAACTAAAGTGATTTCTCGTGCATCACGGCGTATTCCGGCCAGCAAACGAATTTTAATTAATCGATGAAAAATCGATAAAAAACTTAAGCTCACAACAAAGACTCCGAAACCTCTAATACAGTTTCATAGAACTATTTCTCCAATTTGTCTTCATTTATACTGGTACCCACCAGGAACTGGCCCGAATATAGAGTAAAAATTCAACATCCTAAATTCGAATTAATATTCAAACAAATTGCCGATACGAAATCTGAGTTCGCATCCCGCGATGTCCGAATGAAACGGGTCGGTGTAAACAGTTTTTAGCAAATCCACGAACCGTTTGCCTCGACTGGATTTAAAACGTTCCATTTGACACATCAAACAGAATCGTTCCGGAGCGTTTTTAGATTTAGCGCCGTATTTGAAGTTCCTATTTAATTGATTTTATCTGTAAACTGCTATTCCAGTCATATTTGTTTTGTTCAATAGAACAATGAAAAATTTCTGCAGAGGCTATCATCGTCAGCGAATGACAGGGTAAAGTTAAAGGGGCATAGTTCATACAGCCAAATCTTATAATCTTTAGATATGTTTACAATTTAATACGTTTATCACTGAACTAATTTAAGTGATTTTTTGGATTTGTTTCAGTGCTTTTCCAGAGAATTTAAATTTGACCTTTCTAAGGTTCTAGGGTTTTTTATGCGTTTCAAAGTTCACTTTTACTTTAAGGCCTACCAGTAAATTACATTTCCTTTTATTTTTTTTTGTAATTGATAGGCATAATGACTGTCTTAAGCTTGTAAAATACTTTAATAGCAACAGTTGAACTGCAAGAAGCCAATCGCCATAGATACGGAAAAACAACTAAGAAGGTCTCGACCTTTTAAAAAAGTATGTATGCCAAGACTAAAATAATAATATTGTTCCATGATGTCTATCAAAAAACGTAAGAAGGCCTTGAATAAAGGAGAGGATTCTGGGGTGACATACCTTACACCATACCTTATACCATATCTTAAACCTTGTTAGAAGAAGTCATCGCTCTTAGGAAACACCATAGAAGGAAATTCCAAAGCCGGATCTTACGTTGTAAGTACCTACATACATATAATAGCATCTTTACAACGGCTTCTTCGATTTGCTGACCGAAACCCTAAAAATTCACGTCCCGAACCAAATCTACGTTGGAGGTCAGCAAAACATACCTCGTAACCAAATTTCAAAGAGACATTCATTTTTTTTGTTCAAGAATTTATTTGCCTGTATACGCCGGGCATATAGATCAGGTTTATGTCTCGCAGTTGTAAGCTATGACTTGATTCGTATCCAATGGAAACTAGATTTGATTTTACGCTCGGAGAGTTCGCGTGTTATGAAGTAAGCCTGTATATTTGGTTCTTTCGATGTGATACGGTCTCTAGAGATGCAAAGTCTTTGACATCCAAAACTAAAAGTCTAATAGTCTAAAGTATAATATACTAGTGGTCCCCCAGTAGTCGAAATTCGACTATAATTCATTGAAATTATAAGTTTGTATAATATACACTATTATGATTCTATTGTCAAAGACTACATACACTATGATGGTTGTATTTTATACTTCTATAATCACAAATTTCGCCAAGGCTACACTATTAAAAAATATTAATAAAGACAAGCAATATTTAATCTAATCTCAATTTGACCACAGACTATGAGCATTATGAAAAATTTGACAATAAACAAATAGTAGGTATGTATGCGTATGTGTGTCAAATACATGGTAGTGTGTGTAATGTTTTTTTTTATTGATTTATTGTATTTTTTATGCATAATTTAAAAAAAAATACATTCTGCACTTCTTATCTATATTCTCTATAATTTATCCGCGCAATTTCCGTAAAAAGGGATACCTACAAAGTTTTTGCTTCACGTATTAGTATATAGATTATTGTTCCTGGAAATAATAACAGCCTGGGAATATTTTTCCGTCTGTCTCCTTTGCATCGAGAGTTCTAAGCTGAAATACTTGGATTAACCAATATCTGCCCGATGACCGAAATTCTACAATAACCACTGATGTCCCAAGATTTAGTTTCATTGAATGAATCATCCAATTTTTGTTGTTGTTGACTCTAAAAGGCATCGATATATTACCGATGCTAAAAAGACTTAATCGTTACTAAATATTTTTTATTGATCTTCACTTGAGTTCTTTAACACCTACAAAGCCTTTATAACTGTAGTTTATGAAACAAACAAAAAATCACGCTTCATAGTAAACTGATCTAACAATTAATTTAATCTCTTTTTATTTTATTAATACCGAGTATAGAGCGAAGTTATAAAATTATTGTATAGACCGATGGCATTGCGTGTGTAAATTTTGAAGTTGACGGGACGCCTTGAAGTCGACGATAATTATGTTCAAAGATTCCAAGCTAATAACAGCGTGTTAAAATCGGATGTCAAACATAGGAGATTTTTCTTCTATTTTTTTAATTTTTTATTGCTATGATGGGTAGACGAGCACACAGCCCACCTGGTGTTAAGTGGTTACTGGAGTCCATAGACATCCACATCGTAAATGCGCCACCCACCTTGAGATATAAGTTCTAAGGTCTCAAGTATAGTTACAACGGCAGCCCCACCTTTCAAACCGAAACGCATTACTGCTTCACGGCAGAAATAGGCAGGGTGGTGGTACCCACCCACGCGGACTCACAAGAGGTCCTACCACCAGTTTTTTACTGATTTATCTTGGTCTATTCATTTTGGAAATTAGACATGGCGTGTTCTGTAGTAATTAATCTGCTTCTATCTGTCGCGATCAAAGCGTGTGTTCCGGCTTATTCTAGAGGTTAAACCGATTTGGCATTGAAACGTTGGGAGCTAATAACATAACAAAACCGTACTCGACGCATTAAAAACGATTAAAATCGTGCCTGAATTAAATATATCCTTATTGAAATTACTAGTATTTATGCTCATAGTAAATTAATACTTACTGGATACAATTAAATTTATATTTTATGTATGTAGGATTGCTATGAACGGAACATATGAAAAGAGTGTGGAACGGAGCGTTAAGATGTGAGTGAGAGAAAACGGTAAGAAAGGGAGAAGATAATGACAGACAGAATGACAGAGAAAAGGATGGTGTCGAAGATCATATACCTATATCTTCAGTGCATAGATAGGTTCCATACTTCAGTGTCGAAGACGGTTGAAAAATGAGCAAGACGTAATAAAAGTGTTAATTTTTTATTATTATTATAACAAAAGATTTTGGAAGAGTGGAAGTTTTATTTTATGTGCTTCGATCCCTATTCTACATGTATTTATGTGCTTTTTTAATAAACATAATAAGTATATCGTATGACATCTATTTTTCCTTTAATTTACCAAGCGACGCACCTACTAGGTTCTTTTCTGCATCACCCTTGTTTGGGTAAAGGAAGATGCCTTATGCATTAAATCCGCCAATGTGCATTCATCTAAATTTTCTTCTACTTTTCCTTATCCCGTAGTGGGGTGGGATTTTGCTAGTTAGTAGGCGCGAGGAATTTCTATCTTGGGTTGTCACACTGTCGACTTGGGGCTCTTAATGTTTGGGTCATATTTGTGCCCAAGGCTCACGGGAGATGCCCTCTTCCTCGCCTATTTTTAGGCAATTCCAGTGCCTAATGAGAGCCATAACCATTTTCGTTCCGCATAACGAGTCCATAGATTCATACGCGAAGTAATTGCTCTTAAGTTGTTAGGTTGTTTTCCAGAGGCGCTCGGGCAGTTGTTGGCAAATCGCTTCCCACCTTGTTGAGTCTTTGCTCGCCCACCTGTCCTGGTGAAACTGGACTCCTCCGGGCTACCAGTAATCCGTCTACATTTATAAAAAAAAATCAAAAAATCACGTGTCCATACCATCTAAGATTCCTACTAAGACCATGATTTTTTCAACAATTGGAGCATCCTTAAAGCTTCTCTGTATGATTTAGTTTCATCCTTTGCCCATTCTGGTTACACCCCTTGACCCCATCTCGTTTGTATGGAGTTTGTGCTTGGTGTCTCGCTCCGTAGTCCAACATTCGACATTGGGAGGTCGTACATGTACGTGAAGTGTAATAAAAAAATGGTTTTTATTTTTTCCTACCTATGCTGATAGATTTGAGAGGCTGTTTTAGCGTCAGTGAGCTTACGGGGCTCGAACCAGGTGTGCTGCTAACACTTGCTCTAGCAAGAGCAGTGCTTAGCAGAATCTACCACCGGATCGGAAACGCGACCCACTGAGAAGATCCGGCGAGAAACTCAGTGGGCTGTGTCTATGGGTTCATTCACTCGTCGAGCCCTTCATCGTAAGCGACGGGTTCGACGAGGACGGTGACCAGTGCTTATGGTACCTAAAAGCACCGTTAATGGATTGGGAGGAGCCGTAAGGACGGTGCAACTTCGCTCACGTGAAAGAAGTGAAAATTCTTTTGCGTGTAGTATTGTGGTTCATCTTGGCTTCATTTTTCATCTTTAAGTCAAATTTCTCTTGTAATAGGGACTGCTGTGTATAAGAGAAACGATCTAGCTCGCTTTGTCCTTTCCCTCTCTCCACGGTCGAGTGGTTCGCGAGACGCTCTGTCTGCTTTCTCACTCTCGCTCTTCCTAAATTGTATCTTTTTTCTCTAGCCGTAACGAATCTGTCGCGAGTTATATTTTACTCTCAACGTGTTCAATCATTCGAACCTAGTCTCATTTGAGTGAGTCAAAACAACGAATAACTTTCTATGTCGGGCGCACTTCGCATAACTCGATACGATATCAAAGATAGATTTTACTACAGTTCTCGGTTCCAGTAAATTCTCTCGTAAATTAAGCTTCGTTAAATGTACAGAATTAACAGCCCGGAATCGGATTTCGGTTTCTGATCAACTCGTCAAAGGGAGGGGTGATTATTTTTGAGGATTCGTCACAGCTGTTGCTATATGCTATTCGCTTTTATATTATTCGTTTTTAAAAAGCTTTATTTATTAACTCGGTGTTTGCTTCTATGCGACGCAATCTTTCAACGCCAATTTCACTGACTCCAAGTCGTCGGATTATTCACTGGTGGTAGGACCTCTTGTGAGTCCGCATGGGTAGGTACCACCGCCCTGCCTATTTCTGTCGTGAAGCAGTATGCGCTTCGGTTTGAATGACGGGGCAGTCGTTGTAACTATACTGATACCTTAGAACTCATATCTCAAGGTGGGTGGCGGCATTTACATTTTAGATGTCTATGGGCTCCGGTAACCACCAATATCAGGTGGGCTGTGAGCTCGTCCACCTATCTACGCTATAATCTATATCTAGAAAAATGAATTGCTGTTCGTTAGTCTCGCTAAAACTCGAGAACGGCTGGACCGATTTGGCTAATTTTAGTCTTGAATTATTTGTGGTAGTTCAGAGAAGGCTTAAAAGATAGATAAATATGAAAATAGTCGGAATTAAATAAAAATAACAATTTTGCTTTTCCTTTGATATGTCCCCCGTCGGACGGATTCCTTTTGTTTGTGTTAAGTTTATTTTATACAAAAGTTTAGGTCTTTTATTATCGATTGAGGCACTACAAAGTCTGCCGGGTCAGCTAGTAAAAAAATAAAAATAAAAACTTGAAAATTTGCCAATATATCAAGGACCCATAACGATACAATAATGCTATATATTATATCTTCGCTCTAAAATCCTGTTACAACTAGTATAAGCAGAATTTTAAAAAGCCGATGCAATTAATTATTACTTCGGTTTCCTATATAAGTGTGCCTTTTTTAATATCACATAATAAAACATATATGTACATGTATTATATATATATATATATATATTTTGCAAGTGCAATTAAGTCATGATTAGTACGTCCATGGAGTAATAATAACTAACGTTTAAATAATTTTGACGGCGGATCTATTTTAGTTATTAAAGGAATTGTTTACCGTACTTTTTACGGAAAACTAAATTATTTTAGCATTCTATTCTGTACCAAAAGCTGAGCTTCGAGCCCATCAATTCAATAAAATCTCATTACACTCAAAATTGCCACTGATAAATCTCCTAACATTTCATTAAGCGTCGAGCAAACATAACCGACGGCATTATTATTCAGGGGATGAAATATACAACCCGGTTTACGTGTAGGTAATACTATTGTTAGTTCGAGACGTTTGTCGTATTATGAATACCGAACAATGGGGGATGCTTTGCGTTAAGAGCATTTCTGGTTTGAACTAGGTGAATATGCCAGTGAAAATTTAATAAAAAAAATTCACGACCACGGACGTCTATGAGCACCAGTAACCACTTAACACCAGGTGAGCTGTGAACTCGCTCATCCATCTAAGCAGTAAAAAAAAATATGTACCGCTAATACCATAAATATAAATATATTATTGAATAAGAACAAATTTGAAAGAATCCTGATAATGGTTTCTGATTGTAATAAAAAAAATACATTGAATAATCTAATGTAAATATTTATACACTAGCGACCCGCTCTCGCTTGGCTTCGGGAACTGTAATTTAGTTTTGGTTAAGAAAATAAAATGGCAGTTTTTTAACCTACTTGACATTTATCGTATTTTTTTGGTAGTTCACACTAGAGTTGCCACGAATAGTGGTTTGGCCGAATACCGAATATTCGGCAACGCTGTCGGCCGAATCGCCGAATATTCGGCACAAAGTACATGCTAGTTAGTCGAGTGTGTAAAGAATAATACGACAAGTCCTGCCCGTCATTTTTCGGTATAGTATGTTCTATTCGGCCGAATACCGAATACCAAACAAAGTGGCCGAATACCGAATAGTAGCCGAATATTCGTGGCATGTCTAGTTCATACTATATCATTATAAGTTATAGTATATCTGTATATATTCTGATGTGTAAGCTATATTCTTGTAAAGTTTCATCAGTATCCATCCAGTAGTTTTTGCGAGAAAGAGTAACAAAGATACATCCATACATTCTTACAAACATTCACGTTTATAATATTAGTAGGATTATTTTATTTATCGTACACGATCACTGATTCATTTTACTATTGTTGTTCTAGTCCTACTACATGCAATAGAGAGAGATAGCCAGAGGGTTGAATTTTCCCCTTGCCACAACTCTTTCCTTTATTTCTTACTAACCAAACCCGACCGCTCTACTGCCGAAAACGGTAAATTACAAAATATATTGCGGTGCCATTATGAGGTTTCCTTGTTATTTGTTAGCTTAGTATGTTTTCCGAATAGCAGAAGCATCGTATTCATGCAATAATAACAAACAAATAAAAATATAAAACTCAACAACAGCACAGTGAATGTTTTAGTGATTTTTTTACGACATTAAAAACGAAGTGAATAACAACAAAAGAAAACCCTGAAGCTATATTATTATAGTCATATTTTTAGTGTCGCTTCGACTGGGACGCGAGGTTTTCAATCAAAGAGAACGACTTATCAAAGTAAAATCATCAAAGTGCCCTGGAATTAAAAAGAAGATTGTGTTCGCAGATTTTAAATGATTTTTTTAAGAGTTGTTTTTGGAACGAAGTTTTGGAACGAAGTTCCTTATGGGACGATGCGGAGGGGTACCCTAACCGGGAAAAAACGTCCGTAACGTAAGACTTTTATTAGTAATGTACACAGTGTACGAATTAACTTTGTAATAACGTACAAAAAATATTTTTTTTTTTTAATATATTTTTTATAAATTATTGTGAATAAAATAGAGTTCATAGCTTTGTAAAGCGGTTTTTATTATTATTTTTATTAATAAAAAAATCATAATAAAAAATGTATACCCGAATTATATTCTGTATACCTCGAATAGAACTTAAAATTAATATTTAATAAGGAACTTCGTTCTTATCCGGTGTCCCACGACACCACAAATCTTTTTTTTAAATAATTACCTATAGCTATTATAGCTATAATAACAAGTTCAGATCATCGTTCTATCGACCAAATTCGTTAACAAACAATTCCATTTTCCATATTAATTTTAATAGTAGTGTAATTGTTTAGTGTATATTGTGAGTAAAATTATTTCCTCACGTTATAAGTTAGATTGGTTTTCGTTATCACGTGGTTTTGTTGTATAGTTGAAAGGACCATTGTGTACAAATTCAGCACATTTGTCTAACTTAAAGCCTTCGTCAAACAGAACGCGTATTTAGCGCCGCGTACTTAACGTCGCGCTCTTCAAATTGACTAGATGAGTCTAACGCTCCTTGACGCAACGCATTCGCCAAATCATAGTGCCTTTCAATAGCAGTGTGAAGTTTAAAAGTGTTAAGAAGTCGAGTGATTCAGATGTGGCATTGTATAAGCATGGGTATTTTCTAACTATTTATATCACTTTTTCGGGCATTATCTAGTATTTTAATACACATTCACTCGGACGTTAAAATAAAATTTGTAAAAATTTACAACACCTGACGTCAAAGCGCCCTAACGCCGCGACAGAGCGCTGCGTACTTATAGCGCTGGAGCTCTGTTTGACGGTATGATACCATAGTAGTACAAAACATCTCGGCGTCATAGCGTAGCGGTCTGACGCGCGCTAATTACGCGTTCTGTTTGACGAAGCCTTTAGTCGTGCGCACATGGCTTATGTTGCAAGTTGTATTTTGTTTTTTTTTTACTTGTTATATGTTTTGTGTATCTTTTTAGCTGGCACCTGGTGGTAGTCTGTACCATGTGGTCCATGCCACCCGTGATCGAACACAGTGGACAGTGGTGAGTTTACATTAAAGGCAGTCGGGGCAAATGCCCAGGATGGCAAAATTTGTAGGGCAGCAAAATTTCGAAAGTGAAAAAAAAAATTTTTTTAGTCTTATCAAGATTGCTCAATATAATTAATTAATTCTATTAATGAATAATTTTCTGTTTAATTGATAATTCAAGAAATTGAAGTCATCGATTATTTGTGAATTATAATTTTGGTACTTTTGGTAAAAATTTATAATCAAAATGATTTAATTAATTTATTTCCTTGGACGTTTAAAATAATAATCGATATTTCTATTTTTTGGAATTAAAGAAATTGAATTAGTTTTTTTTTCTAGGTAATATAATTATGAGTAGGTACCCTTAGTGCAAAATTTATAATTGTTAGAAAAAAAAACAAATATTTATTTATGTTTTTGGAATATATAACATATGATAACGTTTCTAAGTTTAAGTAAAATTCCACTATTGGGGCGGATTTCTAAGTTTAAATCCGGCCCTGGCAGCGGAAGAACGTCACATGTGGTCGCGATCCTCAGCAGTGAGGGAACGATATAGAAGAAGATTGTGTGCCTTATAAATAAACTAGCGACCCGCCCTCGCTTCGCTTCGGAAACTGTAATTTATTATTGATTTCTCCACTATTTAATGGATGTTATTATACATATATAAGCCTTCCACTTCAATCACTCTATCTATTAAAAAAAAACCGCATCAAAATCCGTTGCGTAGTTTTAAAGATTTAAGCATACATAGGGACAGAGAAAGCGACTTTGTTTTATACAATGTAGTGATAGTGATTATAAATAAACAACTCACTGATATCCAGAGTGGCGACGGAGTCTTTGACCAGGCGGTACGTGTCACCGTTCACGCGCAAGAAGTCGACGCAGCCGAGGAGACCTTCAGAGAGGCCGAGCTTGTTCTGAAGCCCGGTCGTGTTGCCCGTCCCGCCCAGCCACACCGGCTCCCGGAACGTCATGCGGGAGAACAGACCCTGATCGAAAAAAGCTTCAGTTAAAGCATAGACGTATCGGCAGTCGGAATCGGTATGAAGTCGTCGTGGCCTAAAGGATAAGACGTCCGGTGCATTCGTGGATAGCGATGCAACGATGTTCGAATCCCACAGGCGGGTACCGATTTTTCTAATGAAATACGTACTTAACAAATATTCACGATTGACTTCCACGGTGATGGAATAACATCGTGTAATAAAAATCAAACCTGCAAAATTATAATTTGCGTAATTACTGGTTGTAGGACCTCTTGTGAGTACGTACGGGTAGGTACCACCATCCTGCCTCCATGCATCTTGCATGCGTTTCGGTTTGAAGGTTGGGGCAGCCGTTGTAACTATACTGAGACCTTAGAACTTATATCTCAAAGGTGGGTGGCGCATTTCGTTGTAAATGTCTATGGGCTCCACTAACCACTAAACACTGGGTGGGCTGTGAGCTCATCCACCAATTTAAGCAATAAACAAAAAAAAATGTGTATATTAAAGTAAACGCCAATACTAATTCTTTTTACAGTCTTTTTTTTCCCTCTACCTAATCGTTGGTAGCATTCCAAATTCGCGTGGACGGAGAGATGAGCTCACGGGCTCAACCTGAGAGTTTTTTTTTTTTTTTATTGCCTTTGTAGGCAGACGGGCATACGGCCCACCTGATGGTGAGTGGTTACCGTCGCCCATGGACTTCAGCAATGCCAGGGGCAGAGCCAAGCCGCTGCCTACCGCTTAATACTCTCCACAAGCCTCGTTTGAAGAAGGACATGTCATAGCGCTCGGGAAACACCGTGGAGGGGAGCTCATTCCATAGCCGGATGGTACGTGGCAAAAAAGATCTCTGGAAACGCACTGTGGATGACCGCAGTGGCTCCAGGTAGTATGGATGAACTCTACTCCGGTGGCGGGCGGTGCGATGGTAAAAACGAGATGCTGGTATCATCTCGAACAATTCCTCAGAGCACTCCCCATGGAACATACGGTACAAAATACAGAGGGAACCGAAGTCCCTCCGCAGACCCAGAGGCTCCAAACGATCCGAGAGAATGGGATTATCGACAATCCGAACGGCCCTCCTCTGTATGGAGTCAAATGGAAGAAGCTGGTATTTGGGAGCCCCAGCCCAGAGATGGGAGCAGTACTCCATGCGAGGCCGGACTTGTGCTTTATAAAGCAAAAGTCTTTGCTAACACTAGCCCTAACAAGAGCAGTGCTTCGCTGAATCTACCACCGGATCGGAATCGCGACCCACTGAGAAGATTTACAATGCTAAAACCGAACAATTCGTACATGTTATGTCAAAATCTAATCTACATAGAGAACATTAAGTATATCTGTGTACGCCCTTTAGGCACCTGATAATTTGTTTGGTAACCTTGGTAAAACTTGGTAAATTTAGTAAAACAAACTTGGTAGGTTTGTTGTTCGCATTTCTGAAATGTTTTTGTTACGTAAAATGGCACCAGTGATGTTTAAACAGATGGTGTATTTCATATATTGAACTGTGCTCACCGAAATTCCTTATCATTTTTTTTTATTGCCTTTGTGGGCAGACCAGCATACGGCCCATCTGATGGTAAATGGTCACCGTCGCTCATGTACAACGGCAATACCAGGGGCAGAGCCAAGCCGCTGCCTACCATTAAGTACTCTCCGCAAGCCTTGTTTGAAGAAGGACATGTCATAGCGCTCGAGAAGCACCGTGGAGGGGAGCTCATTCCAAAGCCTTTGGATGGTACGTGGCAAAAAAGACCTCTGGAAACGCATTGCCCATGAACGCAGCGGTTCCAGATAATATGGATAAACTCTGCTCCGATGGCGGAAGGTGCGATGATAAAAAGGAGATGAGGGGATCATCTCGAATAGTTCCTCAGAGCATTCCCCATGGAACATACGGTATAAAACAAAGACTTTTTTTATAAAAAGTGAGCGAAACTCGGTCTACAAGTTTCAAACTCAGAGAGGTTTTTTAATGTTAGCATTTAGAGCGTGAGACGTCGATAGATCGACTCTTTATTAATGCGTATAGAGTTATTATTGCGTATAGAGAGCGTCGGAATACCAACTATTACGCAGTTTGGTACTGGTAGTACTGGTGGTAGGACTTCTTGTGAGTCCGCACGGGTAGGTACCACCGCCCGCCTATTTCTGTCGTGAAGCAATAATGTATTTCGGTTTGAAAGGTGGGACAGCCGTTGTAACTATACTGAGAGACCTTAGAACTTGAATATCAAGGTAATATCAAGTGGCGCATTTACTTCGTAGATGTCTATGGACTCCAGTAACCACTTAACACCAGGTGGGCTGTGAGATCGTCCACTCATTTAAGCAATAAAAAAAAAGTTTGGTATTAGGTATTAGTTATAAAAGCCCTCTTAAAAATATTTTGCTGTGAATTTAGCATTGCTTTTTGTATATTTTTTTTAAGTAAAGCTTTTTATTTTCTTTCAAAAATCCTTTGGAAATTTCTGGAAAATATGTGAAAATAAGCTCAAGCACTAAAAGGGTTAATTAACTTTTTGAACGATAATTCGAAACATTACTTAACCAGCCTTCGCCAATAACAAATTAAAGTCTTACGGGCCGTTGAGCCTGAAACGTGTCCTATTGTTAACGAATTGACTAATGAATTTTGTTTTTGCCAAGTATCGACTGTCATTCCTGATTAGTTTAGAAAATAAAAATCGGTAAAAAAACTTTTAAGTTAAACGGTTTTATTTTATGTGCACTGAAAACTACAAAATAAATAAATAGTTACTTACCTATCAACATACGTAGGTGATCTCGGTCATTAATATCTCTGATGGTAGTGGTTGTCATAACATGAACCATGTCAGCGGCCGAAAGGCAGTTCATGAAAGAACACTAACACCAGGGTTTGCTTGGTAGGTAAACTAAGCAGCCCACACTATAACAAGTAGGTATTTTGACCTTCTAGTTCAGAAATATTTTAGTACTAGGCAGAATAGCTTTTAGGCATATTAGACTAAAATAAAAACGTGGGGCCCCTCTGAAATCATACCTATGGCAGAGCATATCTTATACTTTGGTAGATCATGAGCTCGGCGTTCGCTGGTGAAGCCGCCACGGCTGGTTATTGATGGTCAAAACCTCCAGTTACGATTATAGTAAGTCGATTCAGCGGACCCTGGACTCCGGAGCTATGAGGTTTCGGATGCGACCGGGATAAACCGCTAGGATGATGATGATGACGATTATAATAAGTCGATACAATCCACACTTAGTATAGTAGAAAGTAATACAGAAATAATAATGGGCCCCACGTTTTTATTTTAGTCTAATATGCCTAAAAGCTATTCTGCCTAGTACTAAAATATTTCTGAACTAGAAGGTCAAAATACCTACTTGTTATAGTGTGGGCTGCTTAGTTTACCTACCAAGCAAACCCTGGTGTTAGTGTTCTTTCATGAACTGCCTTTCGGCCGCTGACATGGTTCATGTTATGACAACCACTACCATCAGAGATATTAATGACCGAGATCACCTACGTATGTTGATAGGTAAGTAACTATTTATTTATTTTGTAGTTTTCAGTGCACATAAAATAAAACCGTTTAACTTAAAAGTTTTTTTACCGATTTTTATTTTCTTGTTTTTAGTATTTAGAGAAATTGTTTACCGAATATTCCTCATTCTATTTAATTCACTCAGTGCATCATTATTACATGGTTTCTTACTTGATAATTTAGTACAATCTAATTCCTCAATACATAGCCCTTCCAGAGACTTGACTCGACTTAGAGCCACGTATGCTTGTCCTTCTTCAAACAATTTTGAGCCCAAATATACTACTGCATGGTCGACGGTGCTGCCCTGCATTTTATGGACGGTGGATGCCCATGACAAAACTAAGGGCAACATCCTTCTTTCAGCCGTGCCATAATTGAATTTTGCTGGAAACTGTATGGCTTTAGGGTAAATAACGTGCATGCCGTCTCTGCCAAAGTCAATTTGAACTGATGGTATATCTGTTTCGTACATTTGGGTTCGACGGAACTGAGGCCAAACAATTTCTGTAATGTGGCCTATAGCGCCATTTACCAATCCTTTTGTAACGTCAATATTGGACCGCAACATTACTTTTGCACCTACAAATATTTCAAGTACTGATGGTAAGCCTCCAGTCTTATTTATATCTGTTGGTATTATATTTGATAAATTTAGATTATCTGTATTTCGTGTGGCGTCAATTATTTGATCCTGTGCTTTTATGGTATAAATTCGAGATCCCTTGCTTCGGAACAGATTTAAAACCGCAGCGTTGTGATTGTTTACTTGCTGATTAGTGGGGTATACCCTTAACGCTTTGTCTGTTGCAAACTCATCACTTGGGTTTTGAATAACTCTTTGCATCAAAATACTAAAATGGTTAGCGGTTAGCTCACCTATTCTCAAAGCATTTAATATGTCAATAAAAGTATTGTCCCCTTGCTGACGCATATTCTCCGTCAGCTCACAGAGCGTGAACAAACGCCATAGATGCGTGGCTGGTTGGAGATGGTCGGGTTGTTTGAAAACAGGAGCTCCGGAGCGTTTGATTGGAGGCAGTTGTAACAGATCTCCAAAAAGTAAAACGTTTATGCCTCCAAAGAACTCGTCTTCATTATTCTTAACTTGTCTTAATCGGGCGTCAATCATACATAGCATTTGATAGGATACCATTGAAATTTCGTCGATAATGAGAAATTCTGTCTGCCTCCACTGCTGTCTCATTATTCGCAAATAGTTTCCGGACAAGGGTGACATACCAGTTATTCGTCCATCCTTCTGTACTGGCAACTTTAAGGTACTATGTATAGTAGCTCCATTTATCAACCGTGCTGCAACTCCCGTCAGTGCGCATACTTTTACCGCGTCCTTCGCATAGCACCTGTTAATTTGGTCTCGTAATAAATTTAGTAAAAACGTCTTTCCGACACCAGCACCACCTGTAAAGAATATTTTTAAGCGTTCTTCGGCACCCACTATTTGATTTTGTATGGACTGAGTTACCATCGTGAAAATTTCTTTCTGTCCAGCATTCATAGACTGCTTCGTTAGTATGAATTGGTTATCGTTCATTGGCAGATATGGAACATCTTCTTCACAGTCTAGTTCCATCGGCTCTTCCTGCTCCAATATCTGAAACGCGTGTACTTGATTGAACGCGTTTTCAAGTTGCCTGTCACGTTCGCGATAGAGACACAAATAAGCATTGGTTTCTCTTAACCTCTGTTCATTGGCGAGAAATGCGTCTCTGGCGCTATTGTATTCTCCCATCAGTTCTCTCTCATTACGGTAGGGCGTATACTGGAGCAACAAACTGTAATAATAAGACTCGGGATCAGAGGTTGCAACAAAGTTAGGTACCCGTATTACAGCTGGCCTGTTTCTGATGGTCATTTTTGTGTTGTTTGTTAGTGTAATAAGTCGCTTTCTTAATGTTTGCTCACGCGCTAACGCATCTGTATCGATGCTTTCTTCGTTGATTGCTGGTGATTTTGCGTAGTACGGCTCAAACAACATCGCAAACTCTATTAGACACATGTTGTTGAAATTATAGTCGGGATGCTCAGTTGGTCGCTTTTCATATCGTTCAAACATATTCGCACAATAACCAGCTGCTTGACCGCCTTCAGTAAACTTTAACACTTTATAACGTTGCTCCTGTTTGCGGGTATTGAGGAAGACTGTTTTTCTCGAGCTGTCACGCATATTTAAATGACAAAGTCTGAAAACGCATTCGCAAGATGAAACCTGTCGTTCTTTCAGTATGCGCATGCATATTTTAAAAAGCTTACGTGAAACATCGGATTCTTCTCTCCTAATTTGCTGGATAGCTCTAGTGACTTCACCATCCAGATTCGTAGGCTCCGATTTTGACACGTATTTTGCTATGTAATACGCAATGGACTCATTAGTGCCACAGGGTTGGATGTCCATGTTGGCTTTCCACATTTTCAGCAAAGCAGGACTATAATTATTTACCCAACAATCTTCGCTTTTTCTCTTGAGAACGCAAATGCGACCACCATTATATATAAATTCGTTAGATGAGGGATCAATAATATGAGTTTCTGTACATTCCGAGCGAGGAAAGTTGAACCGACATAGTGTATTTGTATTGTTATTTTTCGTACAGGTATTAGTGTGACGATGTATTTGACATTGTTTAACCAATTCGTATAGTTCTGAATTTTCAGGTGGTGTGGCTGTGCTACACACTGAATCAATACGAGCAATTCCTTCAGGTGACTCCACAGATGGGTGGTCTTCTACCCAAATAACCATATGAAGATGTGGACTTCCTCTATTTTGGAACTCTACTCTCCACCAGTGGTCTCTAACATTACCGCCAAATACTTCTACATCGATTTTAAGGAACTGCATCAGAGCATTGACACGTATCATGAAGTGCCTACTCACAACAACAGGATACATCTCAATGAGCCGTTGAGTTTCGTAAATATCTATATCATCCGGATCAATGTATTGCCTTCCGTCGGTCATCAGGAGCACTTTTTTCATATCTTTCCAGTGCAAATCGTTGCAGCTTAATGTCACAAAATAGTTTGGAGGCCCTAAACATCTTATTTGTGCAATTAGGTCACTGAGAGCACTACGCCAATAAGCTGCGGAACCTCTGAGGTTTTTTAAGTACAAGTGTAGGTCTTCTACTCGATTGCCATTTTCGCCTTCCACTTTTCTAGCACATGCTGCAATGGTTGACTTAACCCGATAGTACTCAAACATAGAAAGTGCGTAGAATAGGTAATCGTTGCGCTGAAACCGACTATCGGCACCTAGAATTCGAAATTGATAATAATCCAAAGGACTTATATTTACTGGTCTTTGTTCTTTCAAGCCGTTTCTGCCATATGGGAATAATTGATACCACGCGAATTCTTCTGCCTTTAACTCATGGCCTTCATATACAATGTTATTATTTGTTTTTCTTTTAATCTCGTTTACATTTTCTGACACCTCTAGCTCATCTTCGACATCGGGTTGGGCGCTATCGATCGGCAACATAACAGATGTTTGTATAGGGACAGTTACTGATGTTTGTATAGGAACAGTTACAGATTTCGGATTCGAGAGTTGTCGTTGTACTTGCAACGACTGATGAGTGATGACATCTTCCCTGAAGTGTACGTCTACACGTGTTAGAATGTAGGCGATATTACGCGCCCCAAGGCATCTTTTACAGATACGGCAAAGTTCTTGCACGTTGTCGCACTCTATTACGCAGGATCTGCCATTTGCAGCTGTTGGTGAGCCTTTAGGGCCACACGAGTGGGAGTCTGCGAAATAGTATTTATCCTCATAGTGAAATACGCTGACAGATTTACTAGAAGCTGTCAATATCCCCGAAGAATAGCCGTCAAATAATTGTGTTAAAGCTGAGATTAAAGTCATTCCAATATTGTTAGTATTGATAGTGTCTTGAAGACTTCCAAAAAGAAGAGTGTCTTCATCGTAGTCTATAGAAAATCGCTTCCCATACATTTGTACGTTTTCTTTGATGACATGAAAATTACGTATCTCTAAATAACCTGTTTGATCTTGTTCATTTAACGGTAGTAGAGCACGAATTTGGCAATATAGGGAGTCTCCCTCTAGCATGTTAGCATTTAAAATATTAACGTCCCATCGACTAGGGTTGAGAATGGCAGCCCTTACAATATTTGCTAATGACATTGCACTACATTGCACGCCGGCAAATCCCGAAGTGAAAACGCTGTGGTCACCTTGATGCCATGAAGCCCGAATAATTCTAGCAACGGCATTAATACTAATGAATACATTTGGAATTTCAATTCTTTCAGGTTCACCGTTTTCAGGTATATCTGGCACACTAACTCGTATTAAGTCTTGTTCACTAATCTGGACATTTTCGTCAATGCGTACATCTCTATAAAGCGGGTTATTTCTAGTTAACCATCTTAAAGCGCTGTAGACTTTTTCGCGAGATATTGTGAATTCTCTTGTGATTTTCAAATTCTCCAAACGTTCTGTAACTACAACGATACCCACCTGGCTGGAAGATCTTGGAAGCATATTAGGTAATCTTTCACTGACCTCAAAGATATCTTGGGCAAACAACACTGCTTGTCCGCGGAAACCGTACTGCCCGTATAGCCCAGTAAATTTTACGATTTTAACAAACGGGATGATTCTACACAGCAATCGCTGCTCTGCTTGCGTCAGCGCTTGAATCTCATCTGGTATTGAACCTGGATCCAGATTATTCCAGTACGCCTTTGATGGTGCTATTGTTTTATTACTGGTCACATGTGTTTGGCAGCGCGAACACAAAAGTAATGTTGTTTTTGAAGACAGTTCTGCAGGTAGATATCCTAATGCAGCTGTATTGTAACGTACAGTATGAATTTGGTTAGGATAACAACGCTTCGTGCAAATGTCACAAACGTGTATACACGATGTGTTAATAGCATTTTCAAACGCTTGTACATGATTTTCAGCTCTGCGTTGCTGTGCACGCTCACGTTGGTTATTTAACCTGTCGTGGCGTTGCTCAGGTGTTTCTGAAGCTTCTAACTCCTTTCGTCTCTCACGCCGTCCTGTTAACCTGGCCTCATGTTGCTCAGGTGTTTCTGACGATAATAGCTCTCTTTGTCTGTTACGTTGTAATCTTAGCCTTGACTCATGACGCTCAAGTGTTGCTATTAGCTCTCTTCGTCTGTCACGTTGTGATGCTAGCCTAGACTCATGACGCTCAGATGTTTCTGATGCTAACAACTCTCTTTGTCTGTCACGTTGTGATGCTAGCCTGGACTCATGACGCTCGGGTGTTTCTGACGCTATTAGCTCTCTTCGTCTGTCACGTTGTGATGCTAGCCTGCACTCATGACGCTCAGGTGTTTCNGCTCTCTTCGTCTGTCACGTTGTGATGCTAGCCTAGACTCATGACGCTCAGATGTTTCTGATGCTAACAACTCTCTTTGTCTGTCACGTTGTGATGCTAGCCTGGACTCATGACGCTCGGGTGTTTCTGACGCTATTAGCTCTCTTCGTCTGTCACGTTGTGATGCTAGCCTGCACTCATGACGCTCAGGTGTTTCTGACTCTACTAGCTGCCTTTGTCTCTCACGTTGTGCTATTAACCTGGTATCATGTTGCTCAGGTGTTTCTGTTGCTAACCGTTCTCTTCGTTTCTGTAGTCGACTATGGGTTTCATTTTCACTTTCCTTTGCACGTTTCGTTCTATACTTTTCTTTTGCCTTTTCGAGCCTTCTTTTTCGTTGTGTAGCAGTTTCGTTTTTATTTTTGTTTGCTTTTTTATTTATTGTTACCATGCTGTTCCCACGATTAAGGGGCATTTTGACGGTCCACCCCCCCAGAGGTCCAGTAAAGCGGCAAATCTTAATATACAACAAGATCCGTCCGTCTTGAGTTTGAAATTTTGACATAATGACAGTATTCTGCTAGTGTAGTCCTATTATTTGATACCATAGACCTATATAGTAGGGACACGACATATTGTTCTATACGTACAATTGCTTATATAAATAGCACCCATTTTGAAGGCACACACATAAACATATATCTATCTCGTTCTTACTCAGCACTTTAACTCACAACAAAACAATATAACAGTATTTGAGTGCGTAAATAAAATGAAACATGAATATACGTAAATGCCTAATGAGGCCGAAAATCCGCCATGTTGAGCGCACCAAATGTCACGTCAGTTCGGCCGGCTGTTTTGGGTTGTACATTATTTATTGACTTTGATATCGATTTAATATGATTGCTTATATAAATTTTTATATTTTATCATGCTTAAAAAAGTCACAAGGAATGACGTTTGTAATTAATGAATAAATGTTCTGTAGGTGTTTTTTTTTCACGCGGTCCCTTGATAAGTTTAAAATTTGAATCACTCTCAAGTGAAAATGATTCTGGTGCGGCGCACCTTCCTTGAGGTGCGCTGCGGTAGTGTGTTACGGACTTTAGAGTCAGCAAAACAATTAAAATAGATTGTAATAGTCTAAGAAAAACACGTACTCAAAATACGATAACATTTAGCATGGTAGAAATGGGCAAATAGCACTGTACTACGGCATATCTTTATGTTTTGCGACAAACGACAACTTTATAAAATCAGTGTAGCAACATTTAAAAATCATCATATCGTTTACTTGACAAATTTGAAGGACGAACTTGTCTTAGATTTCACACATCTAAATCATATCATATTTGCACATAACAGTATACCTACTTACTTCCTATAAAAATATGTACCTAGTCCGCCATATTGGAACAGCGTCCATCTTGAATTTTAAATTTTGACATAATCATCGTGTTTTACTAGTGTAGCCCTTTCATTTGATACCCATATTGAGGTGTTTAAGGAAAAGTATGTAATCCGCCATTTTGTATCGGCGGCCATCTTAGATTTATAATGTCATTGATTTTATTATATTGTATTGTCATCTAAAGTAAATGTGTGTACCAAATTTCAGATCAATCTGACAACGGGAAGGTGCTTAAATTTCAATTTCTAATTTTGACCCAAATAAATAAAAAACAAATTCCGTACAGGTCGAGCTAAATAAAACCGTTTAATAANTGTAATCCGCCATTTTGTATCGGCGGCCATCTTAGATTTATAATGTCATTGATTTTATTATATTGTATTGTCATCTAAAGTAAATGTGTGTACCAAATTTCAGATCAATCTGACAACGGGAAGGTGCTTAAATTTCAATTTCTAATTTTGACCCAAATAAATAAAAAACAAATTCCGTACAGGTCGAGCTAAATAAAACCGTTTAATAAGCAACCGTTGCCTCTTATGTCATTAGGAAAATGATTGTCAGTATTATTATTTTATATTTTTATTTATTGTCGACGAGCTCATAGCCCACAGGGTGTTAAGTTGTTACCGGAGCCCATAGACGTCTACAACGTAAATGCGGCCTTGAGACATGAGTTTTAAGGACTCAGTTTTAACAGTACAACAACAACGAAAGACATTACTGCTTCACGGCAGAAAAAGGCGGGATGGTGGTACCTACCCGTGCGGATTCACAAGACTATTTCCACCCATGTTGACCGACAAGGTCAATGGCCAGAAGTGTAAGTGGAAAAAAGTGAAAGTAAATATTTGATTTTAATAAATTTTAATCCGACTAGAGTCGTTAAGGTTAGCCCAAGCGACCGACCTCTTGGCTTTATTCAATTTGTAGATAACCACGTCCTCAAAGAGCGCCCCGAAACTTGTGAAAACGCTTTTGGTGCTTCATTTCAACGCCACTCGACGCGGCAATTTATTTCGTTCTAATTGGGACTCTGGTAATGCGGTTTGGATGCGTGCTTCTGAATAATTTGTATTCGAATGTCGCGTGTATTGGAAACGCACTCGAAGATAACAAAGTCGCTTTCTCTGTCCCTATATCTGTCTGTCCCTATGTACGCTTAAATCTTTAAATCTACGCAACGGATTTTGATGCGTTTTTTTGATGTGAAGCATCTATAGCCGCACGTAAAACCGATTTCTGGCATGGCGACGCATGCCGTGGCGACGCGTCGCAATCGACTGTGCGATTCTCTCCCACTCGATCCGGCGTTAAGCCATCTCTCTCGCTAGACTGAGCTCGGATACCTATAGTGTATACTCCGTAGTGTATACAGTGTTGTTGACTACAGTACACATAACCTGTGTTTTACTTGAAAACAAATTATTTTTTCGTAATATTTGATTTTATTATTATGACATATTTAGTTCTTATCACGATCTGTTCTTTTCTGCATATTACTTTTACAAAATAATGTCGATGTTTCACATCTGCCGTCTCACTTTTTTTTAATAGATAGAGTGATTGAAGAAGAAAGTTTATATGTATAATAACATCCATTAAATAGTGGAGAAATCAATAATAAATTACAGTTTCCGAAGCGAAGCGAGGGCGGGTCGCCAGTCATCAATAATTAACATCTTATTAAACTTTTTAGGTTTCTTTTTTTTAATGCCTGTGCAGGCAGACGAGCATACGGCTCACCTGATGGGGAGTGGTAACCGTCGGCCATGGACGTCACTAGTGCCAGGGACAGAGCCAAGCCGCTGCCTACCGCTAAATTGCCGTTATTATAATATGTATAATAGGAAAATAGAGAGCTTGTTTATTGTACGATAAAATAAATGAAACTGCGGAAATGCTTCAATATTCAAGTACAATGGGCGACATATTCAAATAAAATTCGTTGTAGCCTAAGAATGCTCGTATCGAGAGATGAAACTTCGAATCCCTCAGGGCGGCACAGATTTTTCTAATAACGTACTTACTTAACACGTCCTTACTAACGACTTCCAAAATTTCGTAAATACAACTTATTTCAATTCGAGGGAATTAGATTTTATGTGTTGGCAACACATGTGACCATAAACATTATCCTAACTTTTATTCAGAAGACGAACTCTGCGGTCCCATAATGTTATGTAGACGTAGAAAAATGTTATTAACGTGATTGCCGATAGATATATAGGTTTAAAATTTATATAGGTTAAATAGATTATTTAAGATTCATTGATATGATTATAAAAGATTTTAAATTGATCACAGTAACATGGTTACCGCTCTGCATATTTTTGGCGCGAAGCAGTGTATTTAGTGCGAGTTTTTTAACGATCGCGATAGCGTAAAAGTTAACTCAAATTTGTATGCATTTGGAACAGCGCCCCTAGCGGCAAACGTTAGCAAACGATCCAACTCCATACAAATTTGAGTTAACTTTTACGTTATCGAGAACGTTAAAAAACTCGCATTAAGCACACAGATCTGTGTTCCTTTTTGTGGGGTGGGACTGTCATTGTAAAACATCTTAATTGAGAGTTTGACTTCACTTGTCGATGTAGGTGACGGCAATCAGGATGTGTGTCTATAGACTTCGGTGAGCACTAGCAGGACTGTGATTATTGATCTATTCAAGAAGCTGCAAAAATCAATTACTACGTGCATGAAATGGAAATAGGATAGTATGGGATCACAAAATAAGGTTGTTTTTAATACGCTTTTATTAGCTTCAGACGTATGTATGTTAGTATGTAACGGAATTTTTGAACATGATTTTGACCCCCTTCAAAACGTCGAATTAACTTAAAATTTGGTATACTTATTAAGGACCGATGACAATAGAATAAAAAAAAATTGAAAAAAAATATTGAAAAAATTGAAATTCTACTAAAAAATGAAAAATAAATAATAGTTTAAAAAAACTAACAAAATACGCTTTTATAGAAAATCCAACTAAAAAATAGAAAATAAATTTGAATTAAAAATAGTGCATGGTATCAGTAGTTATAAATATTTTATGAACAGATATGAGTAGAAGGGTTATTTTGATAATATCCTGAAAAGCACGCCACGCTTTTTTTACAATAAAATCATTTTTTCTTACACTATTTTAAATTCAAATTTATTTTCTATTTTTAGGTTGGATTTTCTATAAAAGCGTATTTTATTAGTTTTTTTTAAACTATTATTTATTTCTTCGATACTCACCTTCGATCGTCCCCGAACTCTCTTGCCACTGTTGAGCCTCAACCAGGCGTCCCATCGGTGGCGGTAGATCGATATGGTGTTCCAACGTCCGAGACGGACCGGCTCTGGTGACCGGAGCACACCAGCGCCGCTCCCACAGTCGAACCTAGCCGAAGAACGAAGCTTACATTATATCAATTTAGTATTCTCTTCAGTTAACACGAGTCTTAAGTATGTTTTACTGGTGGTGGGTACCGCCACCCCGCCTATTTCTGTCGTGAAGCAGTAATACGTTTCGGTCTGAAGAGTGGGCCAGCCGTAACTATACTGAGACCTTAGAACTCATATCTCAAAGGTGGGTGGCGCATTTACGTTTTACCTGTTTATGGGCTCCGGTAACCACTGAACACCAGGTGGACTGTAAGCCAACAAAATACCCTTACCCTACTTTATATTCTTACAGTGGTGGATTTACACTAGGGGCGGTCGGGGCAAGTGCCCAGGGCGGCAAATTTTTTAGGGCGGCAAAATTTTGAAAGTATTTTTTTTTTAGTCTCATCAATATTATTAATTAATTCATAATTTTCTTTTTAATTGATAATTCAAGAAATTCAATTTATCTATTATTTGTGAATTATTAACTTTGGCACTTTTGGTAAAAATTAATCATCAAAATGATTTAATCAATTTATTTCCTTGGAGATTTAAAATAATTATCGATTTTTCTATATTCTGTAATTAAAGAAATTTAATTAGTTTTTTTTTTATATAATATATTTATGAGTCACCCTTAGTAAAAATTTATAATTGTTAGAAAAAAAAAAAAAAATATTTATATTTTTGGATATATATGCACATGATAAAGTTTCCGCAATAAATTATAGTTGTTTTAAAATTCAAAAATAAAATAAATAAACTATGTATAATATGTTTAGGTAAAATTCCAGTATTGGGGCGGATTTTTTTCCGGTGCCCAGGAGCGGCATTAATATGCTTTTTTGAGACACTGTGTTGTTTACATATTCATGTACCTGGTGCCTCAAAGCAACGCAGATTTATGAATTAAATGTTTTTAATAATTTTGCTAATTATAATTTTAATTTTAATTTTACTAACATAGTTATAAGAATTACTCTACTTACAACATTCGACGCTTGAAAGGCAAACGTGACTAAGCGACAATAACTACTTTGTATATAAATGATAGGCAATAACCATATTCGATGCGCAAAAAAAAAAATTATTTCTGGGTCTATTAAAATAATTTCAATCCTACAGCTAGATTCGTTAAAATCGATTTTTTTTCAGTTATTTCAGCTTTAAATTAGTCTACTGTAAAGTTCACGCATTGTCGCTTAGTCACGTTTGCCTTTCAAGCGTCGATATATGGACTAAAGATGGTCTGACTTAAATTATTTTGTTATTGAAGTTATACTTCTTTAGAGGCTTTATGAAAAATTGACGAGAGTAAAGTTTTACGATGCGCGTGACACAAAATTAACAGAAATGAAGTTGCTCACAAGTGCTCCAATACAATTGAGGTTAACTATCCGTATATATTATTTAGTAATATAAATGACAAAATTATTATTTAATATAATTCATACTAACAATTATTAAATTATTAACGTTAAATATTTATTATTAATTATTTAATATTTAAAAAAAAGAAGTAATAAAAAAAACTTCTTACGCGCGTACGTACACGCACCCTTTTTTTTTAATTTTTTTTATCAAGTTTAAGTATGGCCCTGTATCCTTACCTCAGTTCCACGTGTCCGTTCCTCAGTAGGAGTGCCAGGTAGTCGCCGGACAGGTCGTCGTGCTCGCCGGTAAGCAGCAAAACGCCCCTGGCACGCTCGGGTCGGACTCGCAGCCGCGCCCTGACCCGCTTGTAAGCACCGCGCAGAGCTTGAAAAGCTATCCAAGAAGCTCCCGAGAAACGCGGTGTCGATACGTTCAGATCTGGAACAACGGTGTCATCAAGTTCGTCAGCGTGCCGAAGTCGTCGTGGCCTAAAGGTTAAGACGTCCGGTGCATTCGTGTCGAGCGATGCACCGGTGTTCGAATCCCGCAGGCGGGTACCAATTTTTCTAATGAGATACGTACTCAACAAATTAATGTTCACGATTGACTTCCAGGGTGAAGGAGTAACATCGTGTAATAAAAATCAAACCCGCAAAATTATAATTTGCGTAATTATTGGTGGTAGGACTTCTCGTAAGTCCGCGCGAGTAGGCACTACCACCCTGCCTATTCCAGCCGCGAAGCATGCGTTTCAGTTTGAAGGTTGGGGCAGCCGTTGTAACTATACTGAGACTTTAGAATTTATGTCTTAAGGTTGGTGGCGCATTTACGTTGTAGATCTTTATGGGCTCCTGTAACCACTTAACACCCGGTGGGCCGTGAGCTCATCTACGCAACTAAGCAATAAAGAAAAGAAAGATGGAATGTGTACTGTCTTTTTTTTAGACTAAAACTTAAATTAAATTTCTAAATTAAAAAAATATATTTTATAAATACTCCTAAGCCGCTTAAAATATAAAACTCATTTTCTTAAAAAAATTATTTAAGCCACTTCAACTCTCTAAATGTGCGAAATAGGACCCTAATAGAGTAGTAATAGGGTAAAAGTAATTTTAATTACGCTTACTACACGCGGTTACTAATTACCCGCGCTTAAGACGTGTGTATCTTTTTTTAAACGTGTACTCCGTAATACCGGGAAGCGGATTAAACTTTATGACGCCGAACGATCCCAGCGGAGCGTACTAAAAATGAAAAATCTCGTAAAATACAAGTGTTTCACCTCTTAATTACGTCAAAGACGTCGCCCCCGAGTCGAGACGGCTTATAATCCCTGAGATATTTGCATTACGAGGCTCGCCGAAAATTCACGAAATATCAAGAGAAATTTTCAGTGAAATGCCTCCTTCGAAATATGTGTAAGCTAAAACCGAGAGTAATTCGCTTGAATGATTTAATAGAGCGTTTGTTTTATTATCTCAAATTTAATTTTAAACATTTATATGTTTTACACTCGAACAATCTGCTGGGAAACGTACGAAAGAATATCGAATCATTTGGGAAACGGTCAGAAGATAGCTTGGATAGGCTAATCTGGTCAGAAGATAGCTTGGATAGGCTAATTTGGTCAGAAGATAGCTTGGATAGGCTAATTTGTTTTCTATTTACAACAGTGAAAGCATTTACTTAAAAACAAATAAAGATTTATTAGTGTTATAAACAATATCTGCTTCACGGCAGAAATAGGCGGGGTGGTGGAACCTACCCGTGCGGACTCACAAGAGGTTCTATTTATGTAAAAAAAGTTTAGCTATATCTGAAAACTTAAATATTTTTTTTCAAAATCAGTAATATAATAGTTTCCGAAATTAAGTTCAAGTTGATCTAGGCAATCTGGATAGCCTTACAAATGCAAATTTAAATCAAAATACCTTTGTAGAATGTTCTGAAAGGTAAAGGCATTGAAAATCGCGTTGTACTTTATTCGAGGTGTAAGAGCCGACAGCCTTCGGGGAGCATAGATCAAGGACCCTCGATATCACTTAATATAATTCAAGGGCCCTGCATTCTTCGAGAAATGTCGATTAAGGGCGCGCTACGAACGTTGGTAATCGAAAAATCCAGCCCTCTCCTCCAGACTAGGGCTGGCGGGAATTTTCTTTATATATTTAGAGTTGAGAATCGAGATTGAACACCAAGTTAGAGCCACGTTTTTTTTTCCTTACCTATGCTGATAGCCTTGAGAGGCTATTTCAGCTTCACCCTAATGTGTAGGTGAGCTCACGAGCTCAAACTAGAGTGTTGCTAACACTGGCCCTAGCAAGAGCAGTACTTCGCAGAATCTACCACCGGATCGGAAACGCGACCCACTGAGAAGATTTGGCGCGAAACTCAGTGGACTGCGTCTATGAGTTAATTCGCTCGTCAAGCCTTTCGTCGCAAGCGACGGCTTCGACTAGGACGGTGACCGGTGCTTGTGGTGTGGATAAAGCATCGTTAATGGATCGTGAGGATCCGCAATGATCTGTTTTGGGCGACGTCGACTGTTTACGATTCGGTCTACAGGATCGGGTATGAAAGCCCCGTGAGCTCACCTACTCGTTTGGCGAATCTAGTATGACCGCTCGAGATCACTAGAACAGGTTGAAAAAAAAAAGAATGAAGTTCGCGTCAAGGCACCTGAAGGCCTATTTCAGTCGTAAAGCAGTAATGCGTTTCGGTTTGAAGGGCGGGGCAGCCGTTGTAACTATACTGAGACCTTAGAACTCATACCTCAAGGTGGGTGGCGGCATTTACGTTATAGATGTATATGGCCTCCGGTAACCACTTAACAACAGATGGGCCGTGAGCTCGTCCACCGAAAAACCAATTAAAAAAAGACTTGAGGTATTGTGCAACGTATAACTGTCGTTTGAAACCAGAACAGGATTGATTTAAAAAAAAAAACAGCAGAAAATGAACCTTCGCGCCATCCCTGAGCAGATACCGTCAAAATCACGCAGCGTTCAGTGAAAAGGTGTTATCGATTTTATTGTTTGCCTCAGTATTCCTGAATAACAGGTGAAGTTCGGGCCTTTGAGCGGAGAAGCTCCTAAACGTAAATTGAAGTTCGTCCTTGTAAAGTTTTATAGAAAATAACGCGTTCTTAAAACACATAGGTAATTTCACGGTATTTACCTTATTGATGTCTATGCGTTCCAGTTATTACTTAACACCGGATTAACCCTGAGTCCGTACATCAGTCGAAGCAATAAAAAACAAAAAAAAGGCACATCCAAATCTGGAGATAAATGGTCAGCATAAATTAACCTCATCATAAATCGTTGAGCCGAATAAACATAGAGTATGTATGAAATTAAGACAGATTACCTCGTTAAACAAATATTGTTACCTAATAAATATAAATTACGTACCTAAATTATTACTGTCAGAAAGAGAACTGTGTTTCGGCTAATGAAATTGTATTAAAATTATAATTCATGCTGTCTTTTTCATTTATTTATACTATTATTTCGTCACAGCGTAAATTTCTCGTGAATACGTAACACATTAGAATATCTATAAGTACATATCGAGGGGTCAAAGGGTGTTTGGTTTTAAATATGCTTTTAAAAATTTTAAATCTCGAAAAATATCATAACAAAAACAACTTCTTCAGCTATTTGAATGAAGTAAACTTAATTGAAATTCAATTAAAAAACATCGAACTGTTGCTGCTAATACCAAATAAATCGCACCTTTAATTACAAAGATAGATGTCGCGTAATAAGCGAAATGTCGTTTAAACCGAATAGCTTTTTACCCCTCGATAAGGATAACACAAAACGATAGTTAGTAGGTATATTATTATTTCGAAATTCTAACATATCCGGTTTTCCTATCTAGCAACCCTGTACGAGGTTCGGCCAGCGGAAGTGGTTGTCCGTAATGGCGACCGCAAATTCCGCTCCCTATATTTTGTTAAACCTAACTAACTTTAGGAAGTCCGGTCAGAATATAACTGGTAGTTAGTATTTTCACAAAATTGACCTGATATTAAAGTTAGATTTAATTTATCTTTATCAAAATTTCCGTAAATAAAACTATTATCCACGATGCTCGACACATCAGTCGCTAACTTCTCCATTACCGAATCAGTCAGAGTTTAAACTCTTTAAGTAGTTATTCGTTTGTTTGTCTATGCACGCCAGTCTCCGCATTGGACGACCAAAATAAGTTTTAAGTCGACAATTATCAGATTCGAAGATTTTAGGAAGACGATAGCGTTCATAAACTTTAGAATTCTAAAAGTTAATTACGATCGCTCGATAAGCGGGCACCGAATTTGTATTTTATCATACACGAACGACGGCCATTTTGTCGAAACTTTAACAAACAAATTTCAAAATGTCGGTCGCGTTTCGGGAATACGAGTTCGTTTATGTGTTAAATTGTTCTGTTAATTTATCTGATTCGAATGCTTCGAGTCGAGATTACTTTGAACAGGCGTCGTAAACAATTGTGCTGTATATTATACCTTTTTTTATTGCTTAGATGGGCGGACGACTCACAGCCCAGCCGGTGTTAATTGGTTACTGGAGCCCATAGACATCTATAACGTAAATGCGCCACCCATCCATCTTTCACCCATCATCATCACATTTTGAGATATAAGTTCTAATGTCTTAATTATAGTTAAAACGGCTGTCCCACCCTTCAAACCGAAACGCATTACTGCTTCACAGCAGAAATCTAAGGCAGAAATACACAGGGTGATGTTACCTACCCGTGCAGACTAACAGTACGTCCTACCACCAGTAAATAAGCAAATATAATTTTGCTGGTTTGTTTTTTATTACACGATGTTATTCCTTAACCGTGGAAGTCAATCGTGAACGTTTTAGTATAGAACGTTTTAGTTTTAGTCTTAAGTATGTATTTCGTTACAAAAATTGGTATTTACCTGCGGGATTCTAACACTGGTACAGTCTCATCGCTCGATACGAATGCATCGGACTCATATCTTTCACGGTTAGGTTCATATCACGACGACTATAACCATGTGAATCATGAAGTTATTCAATGAATTATGAGAAATTAGTCCAGTAAATATGCACTACGCTTGATTCTAACAGTTACGATGCTCTCATAGTAGGGAGAACAAGACAAGATGGCGCAACATCGTTAGGACCAAACTCAAGGATAGAAGTGGTCATGACCCTCAGACATGACGAGATTAGCTGAAGGAGTGATTAAATGTACTTCTCTAATGAGTTACCGTGAAAAGTATTTAGCACTCAGACACAGCCCACTGAGTTTCTCGCCGAATCTTCTCAGTGGATCGCGTTTCCGATCCTGTGGTAGAATCTGCAAAGCACTGCTCTTGCTAGGGCCAGTGTTAGCAACGTCTTCAGATGAAAGCCCCGTGAGCTCACCTACTCATCCGTTCTGGCATAAACTCCTAGGTTGCATAATATTATTACAAGAATACTTATTCTATATCTTTGATCTGGAAAGCAGAGTATTACCTGGTTTACACCTTCCAGGGTTGAGGTGGCATAAACACCTTCCTTCCGTGCAGCTGTCGCATTTGCAGGTCTCGACTGCAGCAGTCCAGGCTGGGGAGCCTGTTCCGCCTGGCACCTGGACGAAACACAACGCTTGAAGCTATTGAAAGGATGTCGAAGTAGCACATGCCGATGTTTAATTAAACTTAGTAATTGAGTCGTCTATTATCAAAGGCGGCAATCTGTACATTTGGACAAAAAAAATTTATTGATATGTCAATACAGATTGATTTGAATATAATCGTCTCCTTCAAAGAATACGGTTCAAAACCTGCATTAAATAAAGGTTAATAGTTAACCTGTTATTTATCTAAGATGTCGTTCCGAAGAGTTTTGTGACTGCCAATGGAATACAAAGTCAATAATTCGTTTTTCTGATTTACCAATCATTGTCCAAAAGTCAGATTGCCGCCTTTGATAATAGTCGACTCAATTATGATGCAAAGTGTACTAGCAGTCTTAATAAACATCATTTTACAATTAAAATATCAAGAACGTAATTTTTCATCTTTCAGTTTTGGCGGGCTTTTTTATCTCCCGACCACAGCTTATAACACTGTGTGCCGTGACGTTGTCAGAGGTAGAACATAGATTTCCAGAATGTTTTTTTTTCCATGTTTTGTGTTTTATAATTCCAAATCTATTTTCGTTTTCATTTCATATTTTATTAAGAAGTTTTTTTTATTTATTTTTTTTTATCGCCCTTGTAGGCAGACGAGCATACGGCTCACCTGATGGTGAGTGGTTACCGTCGCCCATGGACCTCAGCAATGCCAGGGGTAGAGCCAAGCAGCTGCCTACTGAAGTTGTTAGTGAACGAAATGACAGACTCACGTTTATTTAAGGAAAATCGATGTACATATTTAATCAAACCATAGATAATTATATGATTAACAATCATCTTAACTTAGATCTCAGACGTAGCACAGAGACGAAATATAAAAATAAAAATAAACTCACCTTCTGCTCTAGATTGGGGCCAAGCGTCGTGTATTCCTTTGGGTCTTCTTTTTCCCTCTCATCGTCAGCTATGATATTAATATCCGCTCTACTGATTCCGTCTTCGATTAAACTCTTCAAGCCGTCGTTCAGCTTAGAAATCTCCCCGGTTACTGTGTAATTATTGTTTTTAATCATCGGCAGTGTTGTTAGACTGTTCGAATCTTCGATATGTGTATTGCTTAATGTAGGCTTATATCTACTGGACGGTGCTAACTCTAGTTCAGCCGAGAAAGAAACGTCTTTCTGGTATAGTATATCTTCTTCCGCATCCAAACTTGTTGTTGTTGTTCTAGTTGAGTTTAATTCTGCGGGCGAAAAGGCTACGTTCAATTCCATAATCTTATGGGCTACTACAGAGTATAGGGACAGTGGTGGTCTGTGGTTGACACAAAAAAAAAATCAATTGATTTTGTGATTACGGTCACATTCACCTAATTTTTTTAACTACCTACATGTGTTATTTATAAAATGGATAATCTTTATATTTAAATTTCTTTTGTGCGTGTGTTTGTCACTGAACTCCTCTTAAAAGGCTGGACCGATTTGAATGAAATTTTCTGTGTACCTTCAGGTGGATTCGAGAATAGTTTAGATTTACAATCAGCCCGGAAGATGGCGCTGTAGTCGGTATCTAGGCTATTTATCTTTCCTAGAAATAATTTATATGGCAAAACAAGGTTTGCCGAGTCAGCTAGTAAGGTAATTTTGGCAACTATTGCAGTATTTAATTTAAATTATGAGAAATACGAACTGACAACGTTGAAATCTCTCCGGTTGCACTCAACAGAAATAAAAAAAAAATGTCATCCCATTAAACATTAAAGTTCTCATTCCGATGAAATTATTTTTCTGAATCACGTCATTTCATACTGATTTTCATCAAACAGCTACGATTCATCACAGATTACCCCAAAAATAAATTCTCAAGTTCATACATTCGAAGACAGGAAATCGTTTGTGAAAATTTCAAGAGGCACTTCCGTCGCACACGAAGCTCCAACGGGCAAAGTGCGCTTTAGAAAGCTACATCGCATTGAATACACGAAGGAGATTCACATACTTACAAGATTTATCTTAGGAATAGCGAGAAATTCCTTTTATTTCGCTTTCATTGCTGTCACGCGTCCGCCGTTAAGGTTACAAGGCGAACGAATGGTTTTGAATTGAAGTTTAGTTGTAAATAAAAAACTGAGGTGCACTCAACGGATAGCTGTATAATTGGGGATTAGATTGGGGAAAACACCGCGTTTCCTATAACGTTTCCTATAACTGTTCCCTATAACTGTTCCCTATAACTGTTCCCTATAACTGTTCCCTATAACTGTTCCCTATAACGTTTCCTATAACTGTTCCCTATTCTGTTTTCTATAACGAAGTTAAATTGATCACTTTCGTGACAAAATATTGAGAAATTACAAACAACAAATAAAGTTTTAATTTTAATTTAATCGACTCAAGGCCAAGGCAGTTATGGGACTGTTAAAGATGATAATGTTATAATGTAACAAAATATAACATATCCATAATTAGGAATTCTGATCCGGCATGAGCCGGAATGAGGCGCTTGGAAAAACATTAGTTGGCTTGTTTAAATGACTTTAACTTCGACTTATCACCAATTTTTTTCGGGTAGGGTCTAAACCTCACACTTGAGGGTTCTAGAGAACACATAAAGTCCATAGTTTTGTGGAGAAGTCACGTTAATATTTCACCTAGCTTGAACTATAAGGCTTCAATCGAATTGATACAATATATTGTTACGCCGGTAAGAGTAACGCCATCTATAGCTGAATAGTCGAACGAATATCGAAGGATCGAGAATGCTCGAGAATTACAACGCCATCTATTGATAGATAACGAAAACTACGACTAGAGATGTGTAGAATATTCTCGATGATTCTATGGATGAGGTATCGGCTATAAAAGCGTTGTAGAGATGGCACGTAGTCCGTGAGTAGTCGGAACTACTCGAAGCGAAACAGCGAACGGATCGCCTGATGCGAAGTGGGACAAGCGAATTGAGAGTTTTACAGTATTTATTGAGTGTTTTAAGTGCTCTAAGTGTTGAATACAGTTTTAAAGGTTTCGTCAAACAGAACGCGTAATTAGCGCGCGTCAGAGCGCTACGCTATGACGCCGAGATGTGTTGTACTACTATGGTAACATACCGTCAAACAGAGCGCCAGCGCTATAGCCAGCAGTCATAGCGCGGCGTCAGTTTAGCGCTCTGACGCGCGCTAATTACGCGTTCTGTTTGACGAAGGCTTAAGTTGTACTTTGGTGAAATTTTATTTATCCCGAACCCCAGCGCGTGTCCAATATATTATTATATATATTGTAGATTACCTAGGCAGCCGTAGCCGTCGACTTGGAGCACGTAGCCAGGTCCACATCCACATTCGTATGTACCGTCGTGGAGTTCTCTGCAGAGTTGCTCGCATGGGCTACCTTCGCCGCACCTTCCTGTAACAAGTTTTCATTCAACATTTCTTTTTCTACTAATGCTGATATCCTTGAAAGGCTATATCAGAGTTACCCTAGCGTTTAGATGAGCTCACGGGGCTCAAACCAGGAGTGTTGCTAATAGTGGGCTTGGCAAGAGGAGTGCTTCGCAGACTCTACCATCGGATCGGAAACGCGACCCACTGAGAAGATCCGGCAAGAAACTCAGTGGGCTGTGTCTGAGGGTTAATTTAATCGTCGAGCTCTTCGTCGCAAGCGACGGGTTCGGCAAGAACGAGGACGGGTGACCGGTGCTTGAGGCATCTAAAAGTTGTCGTGGCCTAAGCGATAAGACGTCCGGTGCATTCGTGTTGAGCGATGCACCGGTGTTCGAATCTCAGGCGGGTACCAGTTTTTCTAATGAAATACGTACTCAACAAATGTTCACGATTGACTTCCACAGTGAAGGAATAACATCGAGTAATAAAAATTAAACCCGCAAAATTATAATTTGTGTAATTACTGGTGGTAGGACCTCTTGTGAGTCCGCGCGGGTAGGTACCAACCACCGCACTGCCTATTTCTGCCGTGAAACAGTAATGCGTTTTGGTTTGAAGGGAGGGGCAGCCGTTGTAACTATACTGAGACATATGACAATTGTTTCTTTGCAATTAAATTTTTTACGGGCTTTCCGAACAAAAGCTGTTTGTTTGGTTTATGCGTCATTTATATTTTTAATTAAGGATGCCTTTTTATTTGGTATTAGCATCAACAGTTCGATATTTTTAATTCAATTTCAATTAAGTTTACTCCATTCGAATAACTGAAGAAGTTTTTTTGGTATGTTTTTTTTTTCCAAATTTTAAATTGTGAATGGCTCTAATGTGAAGTTGCTAAAATGTGGCATAAATTAAATTTTTAATTAAAGCCTTTCACTCTTCGATATGGTAGTACACTTCCATGGAAGCATATTTCGATTTAAAAAAAAATCGGTTGTCTGTAAAGTTAGTTTACTGACGATAGTTAAACGTGACAACGTCATAAGAAAATAGTGATGGAATGGTTTCATTTTTCAATTATCGCAATTATCGTTGCTATTAACAATTGACACCACATTCACTTTTCACTGAACTTCACACTTGACGAAAACATGTAAATGTATTATTGTATAGCAGCTGTCCACGCGGATGCATCGCTCATTCAAGTAGGACAGAGACAGATGTCGAACGCTGCCGAACGCGGAGGCCGATTTTGCCTCTTTGTCGCTCGTTGCGCGCTCTCGCTTGCACTTCAAGCCTTAAATGGAACACCCAGAGCGAGGTAACGCCGCATGAGTCATGTTTATTCGTGCGAGTAGCCGGCTCCATCGAATTATAAGACGTTATCACGTCAAAACAACTAAGGAAATTGAAACTTACGAAGACTTACAAAAGGCGATGTAATCAACATAAGCAGTGGTTTAGATTAGAAGGTTAGAAACCCTAATGCGGACGTCACTAATAAATAAACCAAAGGTAAACCAAAGGAAGCTACTAAATTAATTCGTATGGGAGCAAACGCGGAGTCCACATTCATCTCGTTTAAGAAAGCAATATATGTTTCAGGGAAATGCGTTTCAAGTTCCATCACAGTACCTAATCTCATATTTATGAGCCTACGATATTGATGTTACAGAATTCTTTCATTTTCCTCGTTTATTTTTTATTAAGTAAACATTATTTTGGAACCGGCCGTTTCCATACGTTCCGTTACTGGTGATAGGACCTCTTGTGAGTCCGCGCGGGTAGGTACCACCACCCTGCCTATTTCTGCCGTGAAGCAGTAATACGTTTCGGTTTGAAGGGCGGGGCAGCCGTTGTAACTATACTTGAGACCTTAGAACTTATATCTCAGGGTGGGTGGCGCATTTACGTTGTAGATGTCTATGGGCTCCAATAACCACTTAGCACTAGGTGGGCTGTGAGCTCGTCCACCCATCTAAGCAATAATTTTTTTTTATCATAAGCTAATCTTTTCTCATTCGTCCCCAGATCAAAACCCATCATAGTGCGTATTAAGAGATCTTAAGACGTGAAATTTGTGAGCGTAGTAACATCTCTAAACGAATTTTGAATAGTCTGCAGCGGTAGGAGGTGAGCTAGCCGGGTTACTGGTGACGCTCACGTCTATGAACGATGATGACCACCTCCCATTAAATCTTCGGTCTTCGTAGGGTTCATTCAGAATAATTCCTATAAATGATCACGAATAACTTCCACCACAAAAAAATACTAGGTTCTGAGAATCCTATCTAAGCTATTTTATTACGCTTTTATTAGCTTCTGACGTATGTATGTGTATGTAACGGAATCTTTGAACATGATTTTGACCCCCCTCAAAATGTCGGATTAACTTGAAATTTAGTATACTTACTAAGGACCGATGACGATTCAATATTTAAAAAAAAGTTGAAAAAAAACTGATTGAAAAAATAGAAAATAAATTTTAATAAATTTGAATTAAAGATAGTGTAAGAAATTTTTTTTTTATTGTGAAAAAGACGAAAATAAGAAATCATCTTAATTGGATTTTCTATTAAAAGCGTATTTTGATAGTTTTTTTAAACTATTATTTACTATTTATTTTCTTCAAAACCAATACATTTCAACATGAACATAGCCTATCAGAAATTTCCCAATCGCAATCGTCATCACATCGAATTTATACCGTACGATCCGAAGTCCTACTCCTGACGGCACTATCATCTATCAATAACGCCCGATGACCCACATCTGCTTCCGATTATTGAATTATCGTGTTGACGGGAAACGTTTGCAGAATTTTCCGCCTGCTAATCATGTGTTCGTTTGACCTTTAATATCTTTTTCCTCTCGTATTTTTTTCTATGCTTTTTGAGACCATTTTTTTTATTGCTTATTGCTTAGATGGGTGAACGAGCTCATAGCCCGCCTGGTTTTAAGTGGTTACTGGAGTCCATAGACATCTACAAAGTAAATGCGCCACCCACCTCGAGATATAAGTTCTAAGGACTCAAGTATAGTTACACCGGCTGTCCCACCCTTCAAACCGAAACGCATTACTACTTCACGGCAGAAATAGGCGGGGCGGTGGTATCTACCCGCGCGTACTCACAATAGGTGCTACCACCATTTGGTCAGAAGATGGTGTGCAACCTTTCAGCTGCACACCATAAAGCACTTTATTCACTGGTCTTTAGATACCAAATTCAATGCCAGGTATATTTATCAAAAGAAACGCGTTGAGTACGCCCTCTAATCTTATTAAATTATTAAAACAGCCCGTCTTTGTTCTGTGTCCGGTTTCAGAACCGCCTTTATCTTCTTTAACCTTTCGTCCGAATCCCGTCCACTTGTTTAATTGCGAAAGTAAAGTTATTTCGAGACTTGAAAGGTTTTCACGCGAAGCTCGGGAAAATTTCATATTAATGCTCAGTGTGTGTGAAATTCTCGACGCCGAAGACTGATGGAATTTTATGAAATGTATATACTATATATAAATATGTGTATATGTATAGAACTTAATGATACGCTTACCCATCTCTATAGACTTTAAAAATTTGGTAAAGGTAAAGGGCCTAAATTGCTTTAGTTGTGTGAAAATGTATTATTTACTCGCTGTTAGCGTGATTGTATTTTTTTTCTTTTTGTAAAGTGTCACCTTGTTCCGAAGGGACATTTTACTCCGCTTACAGACCATATAATCTGCCGAGGATAAGCGCGGACTGATTTTATATGCGGGTGGAATATCATGGATGCATCCAGGGTGACACCCAGGACCTTCCTGGCCCAGGGTATGAATTGGCCGAAGAGGGTGATCGGGGGTGTGAGATATCACCTCCCACTCCGGGAGGAAACCTGTGTGGAGTTTCCCCTTTGAAAAAGCAGTGTTTGTATAGTGGCGAAACAAAACAAGAGTTTGAAATCTTTTAATAGAAAGTGATGACAAACACGTTATGGTTTGTGAAAATAGAAAATTGTCTTCGACAAATTTTCTTTTCAACATTTTTGATAATGTATAAATAAATAAAAAACACAAATTAAAAAACCGCTGACTGGTCGGAACAGCATGAACTTGAGGCCAGTTTTGGTCAAGAGAGGGTAAATGGTCGACACCAGGTCCAGTGTGTTTAGTGCAAGTTTTTTAACGTTCTCGATAGCGTAAAAGTTTACCCAATTTTGTATGCAGTTGGAACAGCGCCCCTAGCGGCAAACGTACGCAAACGATCCCATTCCATACAAATATGAACCAACTTTTACGCTATCGAACATCCCGACAGGAGCCCTCTTCTTCGATATAGCGAAGGCGTTCGACAAAGTCTGGCACAACGGTTTGATATACAAACTGTATAACATGGGAGTGCCAGACAGACTCGTGCTCATCATACGAGACTACTTGTCGAACAGTTCGTTCCGATATCAAGTCGAGGGACCGCGCTCTCGTCCTCGTCACGTTACAGCCGGAGTCCCGCAAGGTTCCGCCCTCTCCCCGTTACTGTTCAGTTTGTATATCAATGATGTACCCCGGTCTCCGGGGATCCATCTGGCGTTCTTCGCCGATGACACGGCTATCTACTACACGTGTAGGAAGAAGTCGTTGTTACATCGGCGACTCCAGACCGCAGCTACCACCATGGGACAGTGGTTCTGGAAGTGGCGCATCGACGTCAATCCCACGAAAAGCACAGCGGTGCTCTTCAAATTAACTCAGTAAATTAACCCTCAGACACAGCCCACTGAGTTTCTCGCAGGATCTTTTCAGTGGGTCGCGGTTCCGATCCGGTGGTAGATTCTGCGAAGCACGGCTCTTGCTAGGGTTCGTGTTAGCAACGTCATCAGGTTTGAACCCCGTGAGCTCAACTACTAGTTAAGGTTACGCTGATATAGCCTCTCACGGCTATCAGCTTAAATAAGTAGGTAGCGATCGAGCCAAATTTTGTTATCAAATTAACGCAACCATTAAGACAAAATAATCGGTCGTGATCATGAAAATCAGAGTAAACAGTTACAAACGTCAGAAATCATAAACAATAAAAGTACTTTTAATTCCTCTATTCGGCAATTTTGTAATCCAAAAGAGCCAAATATAGAAAATAAACAATAGATATTTATTCAAAGACCCAATTTTTAACAAATGCTTTTCGTTAGCGAGAATCATTATTACGGGAATAATTACGTAACAATTAAATACGGACTTTTCGCGGAAAGACTGCAGCCGATTTGAAGAGAATAAGAATGTCTGGCGGCGCTTAATTGGCCGAACCCAAATAAGGCTTCTTCAAACGAGGCTTTTGGAGAGTATTAAGCTGTAGGCAGCGGCTTGGCTCTGCCCCTGGCATTGCTGTAGTCCATGGGCGACGGTAACCACTTACGCTCGGGTGGGCCGTCTGCTCCTCTACCCAAAAGCACGCAAGCTCTTCCAAAAGCACTGCCGTGGAAGGATGCGGGACCCCAGCATGTGTATTTTCCCAAGAAAACCTTATGCCATGACCCTCAGCATTGAGGATTATCGAGGCAAGGAGGAGAATGCGGCCCATTCTTAAAACACATAGTTAGACGAGTCACTTCGAGTCGAACTTCAGAGCTGAGATTTAATTCCTTTTTTTTCTACCTATGCTGATAGCCTTGAGAGGCTATTTCAACGCGACCCACTGAGAAGATCCGGCGAGAAACTCAGTGGGCTGTGTCTGTGGGTTAATTCACTCGTCGAGCTCTTTCTCGCAAGCGACGGGTTCGACGAGGACGGTGATCGGTGAATTCTTCCAATTTGTGAGTATAATAGCTTTATTGTATGCAACAGGGGAACGCATAAGGGCAAGGTAGTCGCAATAACGTAACGGCAAACACATTTCAAAGCTTTTCTTTCGTTTTTATATTGTCGGCTTTTATCACCCCGTATTTTCATTGAGCGAACTTTGTTTCTTTTTAATTAATATTCCCGATTTGTAAATAAAGGACTTCCATCGAATAAACGGACCGCTTTAATAAGTTAAACATAGCGGGACATTGGTGAAATTCGTTGAATTCAACTCAGGTATTTATTTCATGAAGTTCACAGGAATTTGCTATAGTACTGTTTGTTTTTTTGCAAACGAATATAACATAAACTATAGGATATTTGAAAAAAAAACTGGAATAGGGATCTCAGCGTATAAATTAAACTTCCGCTGTTCCAAAATCTTCTCTTATAATAATAACATCGATAATACACATAACCCACCATCATCGTTTGGGAGCCTCTACCCCTAGGTCCCAAACGATGATCGGACCAAATAACGGAGAAACTGGGGATACCTGTCAGCAAGGCACTCCACCAAGCTACAAAACGGGATCGATGGAGACAGCTGGTTGACGGAATCGAACGGAGTCACGATCCTCAGCAGTGAGGGACCGATCGAAGAGAGAGAGAGAGAGAGAGAATACACATAAATTTGATAACAATTAACAATCAATTAAGACTTTTATTACGTCTTAACCATCTTCGCAATCTTCCTTTTTCTCTGTCTTTTTTTTTTATTTTTTTTTTATTGCTTAGATGGGAATCTGCCTGTCATTCTCTTTTCCCTTTCTGTTTTTCTCATTCTCATTAAAATTGTAACGTTCCGTTTCACACTCTTTTCATACGTTCCATACTTACCAATCTTGCAAAACTAAAATTAAACCAAAAAATTAAGGCAAGCGAACGTAAGCACGGCCTGCCTGCCTATTAGTGGTCACGATTGGTGATGAACGCTTGCAACGCCAGCAATGCTACCACACAGCCAATTCGCTGGCAGCCGAGAAACACAATTAATGTGCTGTATATACACTGCGTGAATTTGTCCTTTTCTTTTAAAACTACATTATCTATACTAATATTTTAAAGCTGAAGAGTTTGTTTATTTGAACGCGCTAATCTCAGGAGCTGCTGGTCCGATTTGAAAAATTCTTTCAGTGTTAGGTAGCCCATTTATCGAGGAAGGCTATAGGCTATTTAACATTGTATAAGTCGTCGTGGCCTAAAGGATTAAGTCGTCGTGGCCTAAAGGATAAGACGTCCAGTGCATTCGTGTCGAGCGATGCACCGGTGTTCGAATCCCGCAGGCGAGTACCAATATTTCCAATGAAATACGTACTTATCAAATGTTCACGATTGGCTTCCACGGTAAATGAATAACATCGTGTAATAAAAATCGAACCCACAAAATTAGACCTTAGAAGTCATATCTCAAGGTGGGTGGTGACATTTACGTTGTAGATGTCTATGGGCTCCGGTAACCACTTAACACTAGGTCGACTGTGAGCTCGTCCACCCATCTATGCAATAAAAACATACTAACTAAACATACAACTACTTTCTACCATTAGATGTGTGGTCTCCTTAATCTAAATAACGGCAATAAAAGAAGTCTAGTTAGTAGAGTACTTTCAGTGATAAAGATAGAACTTTATTACAGATTATCGATTTACTTTATTCGACGGTCAATAAACTAAAAGCCAGGGTCGATTAAAAACCCTTAAACTCCAATGGCTCTCAAACTT
Organism: Bombyx mandarina; assembly: GCF_003987935.1. The sequence continues at coordinate 2,817,689 of NW_021011514.1, read as the reverse complement.
TTTACACAATCTCGTGTTAATTAAGTGGGGATTATACGTTGGAATCGAGCGTTAGAATTACGGTACATAGCAGGGACGACAATTAAAATAATTAAACCGCTCGTTTGAGACGCAAAGATCGCGATAGTCTTATTTGGGAGGGGAGCGAGCTAATTTGAGAAACTGTGTTATGTAATTGTGAAACTTCGAAGCGGAGTAAAGGGATCTGTTTTGTTAATTTGTTCACGATAATACGGGGTTCGATTTAACGTAGTAGTTTTTGTTGGCAAATAATCTTTTTACTTAGTTAAAATTACTTTATTGCCTAATTTCGTTAAAAGTTTTTATTGTCATTCTATAGGTTTTTAACTTCAAATTAAATTTCTATCCCACGGTTAGTTTTTTTTTTTATTATTCATCTTTTCAAATTAACAAAACTAAAAAAAAAAGAAAACGCAAGATTACATGACTTAAAGATTAATTTAATTGACGGTTTGACGTTGACATTGACGATTAGACAGGGAAATAAAAATCACCCAGAACGTGGTGCAAGAGAGGCGATCAAAACCTGTGGCTGAAGGACTTTCTGGGGCTAGCCTCCGAATGAGGTGTGTGGTTCTACCCCTGGCGTTTCCTATGGTGATATTATAAAGACATATACTGATTCCTTCCAATCTATAGGCCCAGCTCGTGACTGCATTATCTATCTATATATTACTATATAAAAATGAATTGCTGTTCGTTAGTCTCGCTAAAACTCGAGAACGGCTGGACCGATTTTGCTAATTTTGGTCTTGAATTATTTGTGGAAGTCCAGAGAAGGTTAAAAAGGTAGATAAATATGAAAATGCTCGGAATTAAATAAAAATAACAATTTTGTTTTTCCTTTGATATGTCCCCCGTCGGATGGATTCCTTTTGTTTGTTTTAAGTTTATTTGATATAAAAGTTTAGGTATTTTATTTATCGATTGAGGCACTACGAAGTCTGCCGGATCAGCTAGTTGGCAATAAAATAGATACCTTGGAATGCGGCTTCGAACTGCACCGGGTCCTGGGTGGGCGCCCGCGCGGTCGTCGGCACCAGCAGAGTGGCGAGCAGTGCAAAAACCGGCGCGACCCGCGGCGCGGCCATCTCACCACTACGCCATGCCATCTCCGCCCATGCTCGACTCCACCACGGCTTCTGTTTCAACCAATACTACTATAAGATACGGTAGGTACACGCAAATTAAATAATAACCATTCAAAAATCAATTATTGCTAGGTGCTATTGACTGATTCGTTGGAGCAGTAGTCAGTGCCTCTGACTTGCACTGAGGGTCGTGGGTTCGATTCCCACATCGGGCAAACATTGTGTGATCAGCAGGTTTGTTTGTTTTTGTCTAGGTGCTTATTGTCTATGTATATTTAAAGTTATTTTTTTAATGGACTTTTTGGAGGATCCCGAGAAGCTACGTCCAGCGGCTTTGTTTCATTTTCCTACATTTGTACACTTTCATATATATTAAGCAGTTAATAAACCACTGTTATTACACATTTAAACCTGAAGAAGCATTATATAGACAAAATAAAACAAATCACACAACTTCACTCCTCGCGTTTCCGCCAAAAAGCCTATGTTGTTCTAATGGACATGGCTATGGACAATGGGCTAGTTTAATATTATTCCACTTATTATTATTCTGTATGATCGTAAATCGTATGCCCGCCTAAGCTAAAAAAAAAAACTGAGACTTCAAGTCAACTTCAAAGAGAATCTAAATGTATTTGTACAAATAGATTCCCCGTTCTTTGCACTGCTACAGTTTTATTATAGTTAGAAAAACTTTTATTTCTTTAACCTTCTGTTCGGAAGTTTTTCCGTTTTCAGTAGGGTTGCAAGTAGGGGACTTAGCTACGAAAACATAATCAATGAGTTCGATTAAAATTTAGCAGCGATATTATTTCTATTGTGAGGTTTAATGACATTCAATTTTTCATATTGATAGCAGACAAGCTCGGGATAATAAGCCATAATAACAGTAACGTCGGCATTTGTCGAAACATATTAATTGCTCCTTTGGCTCTAACAGTACCACTGTAGGATAATGTATCTGTGCGGAATCTTCTTCTTTTTCTTCACCTTATCCCACTAGGTGTCGGCACAGCTAATTATTCTCTTTCATTCTCTTCTATCAGCCGTCAGCTCAACACTCACTCCTCTCTCTCTCATATCGTCATTCAAACACTCCATCCATGTCGTCTTCGGTTGACCTCTTCCCCCTCTACCTTGCACAACTGTTTCTACTTATATACATCTAGTCAGATGCATCTTCTCTCTACGCATCACATCTCCATACCACGCTAACCGTCCGCTCTTTAATTTGTTAATTACCGGGGCTACTTTCAAATTTCTCTGATTTACTCTCATTCCTTATCTTGTCCATTCTTGTCACTACACACATCCATCTTAACATTCGCATCTCTGCCGCGTGCACTCCTCTTTCATGCTTTACTTTCGTCGCCCAGCATTCAGACTTAAAGCACGACAGGTCTAATGATCGTTTTGTAAATCTGTGCGGACTGGCAACACGAATAAATAGAGGGTTGTCATAGTAAAGATTCTGGGTGACTTAAGCAAAATGGGTTATTATTTAGTATGTACTACTACTAATTAGTACTATTTAGTGATGACCTATTATAGATTATGTTGCGTTAATATGATGAGATGGATTTTCTTAACAGTATTAATATAATAGACGAATTGACATTGTTAAATAGCAAGGTTCGCGGCGGATAGTATAATAGTAAATATAATAATAGTAGACACTGTCTACTATTATATTTAAAAATAATGTTATGATAGCCTTAATAGTAATAACACTTAATTATTGTGGTTATTAAGATAAAAAAAATATTGACATGATCTTTTGGTAGAACTCCTGAAATTGCCAGAATGTCTTTGCACAACCATATTATGTTTTTAATTAAAATATAAATTAACAAAATTATGAAGAAGTTTTTGTCGGATTGTCCAATTTAATAAGGCAATGAACTAAGTGATCGATTTTTTTGCCACGAGATAGTTTAGAGATCATAAATATTGAGTGTAGATGTTTAATAATATGTTTAGAGGTACGTTTGTTATAGTTGTTGCTAAGTATGACTGCGCGCCGCCCTTAGTTGTGTGAGTGACCAATTTGAGGCAATTTGTTTAAGCGGCAATGTAGGTTATAAAATATGTAGCTAATGTAGCTACTGACCGCTCCATCGCGTGCGCACACTAACGAAAATGTGTATTTACGATTTAAACTACAAATAAAGACCACGCGCGCTCGTACCTACTTTGCAGCAACTATACCATTGAAGTAGGAAACCTATGGAAATGAAACGTCAACAAAAAATTCGTGCCACTGTGACGTCATCTGGCCACAAAACATGGCGGCTTTAGTGCTGCCCACAAGATTTTAATGTTAGTAGGTTTTATCGATAAACGTTCTTGGCTTATTTTATTTTAAATATTGTTGAGTATGAATGTATTTGTAGAAATTATACTTTAATAGGAATTAAGTATATTGTTATGTGCAAAGATGATGTGATTTAGATATTATGTGAAATCTAAGACGAGTTCGTGCTTCAAATTTTCCAAGTAAACGATATGACGATTTTTNGATCTCGGAGGGGATCGGACGTCGGGTTTAAGAGTGCAGGGGAGTCGTTTAGTGGGTGGGCCCTAAAATCCTTGGGCCCGCGGTCTGCTCACAACACCATGCAGACCGTAGAGTCTCACATACCCCGCGCGCCCCTTTTGTGCGGGGACCTCGTAGGAGGTTCGGCCCTCTACCCGAAAAAAAAAAAAAAAAAAAAAAAAGGTATACAAAGGCACAGGCATTCTTTAATATATTCTTCTTCATAATTTTTAGTATGGCAATCAACTTCTGGCGACGCACATTATTTGCCAGCGTTGAGTTTATAAAATCTTCAATTCTTTTTATGCGTTGTTTTATGAAAATGATAGGACACGAAATAAAATGAACTTGATTTATCTGAAATTATAATCAAATGGTATGAAATTGAATGAATCGAGATGAGATGAAATGATGCGATGAGATGAAATGAATTCATATGAAATTATATCTCAGTAAAAGGTTTAAAATTTACTGAGACTCCAATTGACTTTTTTTAAGTATCCGAAAAACCACATTCAGACGATATACTCCATTTCGTCACACTCATGGTCGTATTGTCACAGATGCTAAGCGGTTAATAACCCCGTGTTACATGTTTATGCATTAACATTAATCTATTTTTACTAAATTCACTAAAGTTGAAATATCGTGTTTCGGCCAAACAGTCTAGGCACAGACCACAGACCTATTGAAGTCCTCGTGACCTAAAAGATAAGACGTCCGATGCATTCGTGTCGAGTGATTTAACGGTGTTCGAATCCCGCTGGCAGGTACCAATTTTTCTAATGAAATATCTACGTACCTAACAAATGTTCACGATTGACTTCCACGGTGAATGAATAACATCGTGTAATAAAAATCAAAGCCACAAAATTATAATTTGCGTAATTACTGCTGGTAGGGCGTCTTGTGAGTCCGCGCGGGTAGGTACCAGCGTCCTGCCCTATTTCTGCCGTGAAGCAGTAATGCGTTTCGATTTGAAGGGCGGAGCAGCCGTTGTACTACACCTTAGAAGTCATATCTCAAGGTGGGTGGTGGCATTTACGTTGTAGATGTCTATGGGCTCCGGTAACCACTTAATACTAGGTCGACTGTGAGCTCGTCCACCCATCTATACAATAAAAAACATATATATCAAAGAATATAATGAACTACTTTCTACCATTAGATGTGTGGTCTCCTTAATCTAAATAACGCCAATAAAATAAGTCTAGTTAGTAGAGTACTTTCAGTGATAAAGATAGAACTTTATTACAGATTATCGATTTACTTTATTCGACGGTCAATAAACTAAAAGCCAGGGTCGATTAAAAACCCTTAAACTCCAATGGCTCTCAAACTTTTTACACAATCTCGTGTTAATTAAGTGGGGATTATACGTTGGAATCGAGCGTTAGAATTACGGTACATAGCAGGGACGACAATTAAAATAATTAAACCGCTCGTTTGAGACGCAAAGATCGCGATAGTCTTATTCGGATGGGGGCGAGCTAATTTGAGAAACTGTGTTATGTAATTGTGAAACTTCGAAGCGGAGTAAAGGGATCTGTTTTGTTAATTTGTTCACGATAATACGGGGTTCGATTTAACGTAGGCAGTAGTTTTTGTATGCAAATCTTCTTTTTACTTACTTAAAATTACTTTATAGCCTAATTTCGGGTTTTTATTGTCATTATATAGGTTTTTAACTTTAAATTAAATTTCTATCCCACGGTTAGTTTTTTTTTTATTATTCATCTTTTCAAATTAACAAAACTAAAAAAAAAAGAAAACGCAAGAAATACATGACTTAAAGATTAATTTAATTGACGGTTTGACGTTGACATTGACGATTAGACAGGGAAATAAAAATCACCCAGAACGTGGTGCAAGAGACGCGATCAAAACCTGTGGCCGAAGGACTTTCTGGGGCTAGCCTCCGAATGAGGTGTGTGGTTCTACCCCTGGCGTTTCCTATGGTGATATTATAAAGACATATACTGATTACTTCCAATCTATAGGCCCAGCTCGTGACTGCATTATCTATACTATAATATTATAAAGAGGAAAGATTTGTTTGTTTGTTTGTTTCGAATAGGCTCCGAAACTACTGGACCGATTTGAAAAATTCTTTTTCCATTAGAAGCCGAAATTGTCCCTGATGAACATAGACTAGGTACTTTTTTTTAATTTTTATTTATTTATTTTTTTGGTTTCATGTGTGTTTTAATGTTTCCGAAGCGAAGCGAGGGCGGGTCGCTAGTCTATCTATATATTACTATATTAAAAATTTATTGCTGTTCGTTAGTCTCGCTAAAACTCGAGAACGGCTGGACCGATTTTGCTAATTTTAGTCTTGAATTATTTGTGGAAGTCCAGAGAAGGTTAAAAAGGTAGAAAAATATGAAAATGCTCGGAATTAAATAAAAATTACAATTTTGTTTTTCCTTTGATATGTCCCCCGTCGGATGGATTCCTTTTGTTTGTTTTAAGTTTATTTGATATAAAAGTTTAGGTATTTTATTTATCGATTGAGGCACTACGAAGTCTACCGGGTCAGCTAGTTGGCAATAAAATAGATACCTTGGAATGCGGCTTCGAACTGCGCCGGGTCCTGGGTGGGCGCCCGCGCGGTCGTCGGCACCAGCAGAGTGGCGAGCAGTGCAAAAACCGGCGCGACCCGCGGCGCGGCCATCTCACCACTACGCCATGCCATCTCCGCCCATGCTCGACTCCACCACGGCTTCTGTTTCAACCAATACTACTATAAGATACGGTAGGTGCACGCAAATTAAATAATAACCATTCAAAAATCAATTATTGCTAGGTGCTATTGACTGATTCGTTGGAGCAGTAGTCAGTGCCTCTGACTTGCACTGAGGGTCGTGGGTTCGATTCCCACATCGGGCAAACATTGTGTGATCAGCAGGTTTGTTTGTTTTTGTCTAGGTGCTTATTGTCTATGTATATTTAAAGTTATTTTTAGTGGACTTTTTGGAGGATCCCGAGAAGCTACGTCCAGCGGCTTTGTTTCATTTTCCTACATTTGTACACTTTCATATATATTAAGCAGTTAATAAACCACAGTTATTACACATTTAAACCTGAAGAAGCATTATATAGACAAAATAAAACAAATCACACAACTTCACTCCTCGCGTTTCCGCCAAAAAGCCTATGTTGTTCTAATGGACATGGCTATGGACAATGGGCTAGTTTAATATTATTCCACTTATTATTATTCTGTATGATCGTAAATCGTATGCCCGCCTAAGCTAAAAAAAAAACTGAGACTTCAAGTCAACTTCAAAAAGAATCTAAATGTATTTGTACAAATAGATTCCCCGTTCTTTGCACTGCTACAGTTTTATTATAGTTAGAAAAACTTTTATTTCTTTAACCTTCTGTTCGGAAGTTTTTCCGTTTTCAGTAGGGTTGCAAGTAGGGGAATTAGCTACGAAAACAAAATCAATGAATTCAATTAACATTTAGCAGCGATATTATTTCTATTGTGAGGTTTAATGACATTCAATTTTTCATATTGATAGCAGACAAGCTCGGGATAATAAGCCATAATAACAGTAACGTCGGCATTTGTCGAAATCTATTAATTGCTCCATTGGCTTTAACAATACCACTGTAGGATAATGTATCTTTGCGGACTCTTCTTCTTTTTCTTCACCTTACCCCACTAGGTGTCGGCACAGCTAACTATTCTCTTCCATTCTCTTCTATCAGCCGTCAGTTCAACACTCACTCCTCTCTCTCTCATATCGTCATTCAAACACTCCATCCATGTCGTCTTTGGTTGACCTCTTCCCCCTCTACCTTGCACAACTGTTTCTACTTATATACATCTAGTCAGATGTATCTTCTCTCTACGCATCACATGTTCATACCACGCTAACCGTCCGCTCTTTAATTTGTTGATTACCGGGGCTACTTTCAAATTTCTCTGATTTACTCTCTTTCCTTATCTTGTCCATTCTTGTCACTATCCATCTTAACATTCGTATCTCTGCCGCGTGCTCATGCTTTACTTTCGTCGCCCAGCATTCAGATCCTTAAAGCACGACAGGTCTAATGATCGTTTTGTAAATTTTCTCCTTGAGCTGAAGGGGAATTCTACGATCGCATGTTGTCATAGAGACATGTCGCCATTTGTAGTATCTGTGCGGACTGGCAACACGAATAAATAGAGGGTTGTCATAGTAAAGATTATGGGTGACTTAAGCAAAATGGGTTATTATTTAGTATGTACTACTACTAATTAGTACTATTTAGTGATGACCTATTAAAGATTATGTTGCGTTAATATGATGAGATGGATTTTCTTAACAGTATTAATATAATAGACGAATTGACATTGTTAAATAGCAAGGTTCGCGGCGGATGCGCATAAGACACTGTCTACTATTATATTTAAAAATAATGTTATGATAGCCTTAATAGTAATAACACTTAATTATTGTGTCATAGTTGATCAGTGGTTATTAAGATAAAAAAAATATTGACATGATCTTTTGGTAGAACTCCTGAAATTGCCAGAAATTTAAACAATGTCTTTGCACAACCATTAAAATATAAATTAACAAAATTATGAAGAAGTTTTTGTCGGATTGTCCAATTTAATAAGGCAATGAACTAAGTGATCGAATTTTTTGCCACGAGATAGTTTAGAGATCATAAATATTGAGTGTAGATGTATAATAATATGTTTAGAGGTACGTTTGTTAAAGTTGTTGCAAAGTATGACTGCGCGCCGCCCTTAGTTGGGTGAGTGACCAATTTGAGGCAATTTGTATACGCGGCAATGTAGGTTATAAAATATGTAGCTAACGTAGCTACTGACCGCTCCATCGCGTGCGCACACTAACGAAAATGTGTATTTACGATTTAAACTACAAATAAAAACCACGCGCGCTCGTACCTACTTTGCAGCAACTATCCCACTGATGAAGTAGGAAACCTAATACGCAAAACTGACGTTTTATCTGTCAAAGCTTAAAAATATTTTTTTTAATTTTCTATGACCTCGTTCTAAAAATAGAGAATTACAAAAAAATGCTGAATAATCTGCATTTGAATAGTTCGTTTACTATTTTGAAACATCAGCTATAGGTACTCAAGAGCCTACGGATATTACAGACCATCGCGTAAGAATCATTTTTTGCCTCTACCAAACCACATTGAATCGTAATATTATTTCACTGACATCTAATTGATAACCCTAGCGCAAATGTAGCTTTGAAAGCTATAACACGCAACGCTCGCTCGTCCTTTCACTTAAATCGTGTGGATCGGCTCGTAGCTACTTTTTTTATTTTGTTCAACGTTTGCCCTTCAGTACGTGATGTCTCGCAGTTTGTTAAACCCTTTCTAATAAACCGGGCTAAGTAAATTAAGTATATTTGTACTTTGCTTTCTACGTAAAGTTTGAGATGTGTTGTTGACGTTTAGAAGAACAAAAATATCGCGTAAATAGATCTTTACATTAAAATGTATTTCATGAATCAAAAGGCATATATATTAATTGCTGGTTCTGAAAAATGGTAAGGGTCATGTGTCATTTATTTTTTAGGTAGGAGTTAGTTTATAACCTGGAGTCCCGGGAGCTCTAAGAAGAATTGTCATGGAAGAGAAGTTGAAAATTATCCAGCTGCAATCAGCAAATTCCAACTCAAAAACACATCAAAATATTATAAGCGTGGCAATTGTGTGTTGAGTTGACTAATTTATTATAAAATAATTTATTGCTCTTTGATTTATTACTTATTTCTTTGATTTACACAACTAGCTACAGTGTGGGCCACTGTAGCAAGTCCTAGCTGAGTCCTTGCTCGCTAGTAAAATTGGAAAGGCCTCCGGGCCACCAGTAATCTCTCAAACATAAAAAAAATACAGTGGCGTCACCATAATTGGTAGCTTTTCAATGGAAACTTTGTCAAACATAGAGAGTGTGCTTCTTAACCCAGCATAATTTATAAGTACTTAGTTTTTTTAAAGTCCCAATATTACCAATACAATATCGATTTGTTTATTGGTCCAAAATGAAGGAGATATTTTGATTTACGAAAAATGAAATGGGCAAATCCACACACATTTATTATAAGTCAATTTTCACAATCTGTCTTATAATAAAAGTTGAATTTAGTCCTTTATGGTCTTTTTGTCGGTGCCACCAATGGTATTTAATTGACAATAACGACAGAGGTGCTGAATGTCAAGATAACGTCAGACTTTTTGGCGGGAACGCGAGGAGCGAAGTTGTTATAATTTTAATAAGTCTATGTAAGGTTTCTTCAGGTTTAAATTTGTAATTACGGTGGTTTATTAACTGTTTAGTATTTGTGAAAGTGCACAAATGTGTGAAAAAGAAACAAAGCCACTGGACTCTAAAAAGTCTACAGAAAAAGTCACATTAAATAACCACTATTTTACTGAGATTATTTTTCATCCCATTATCATCTCATTTTATTTATTTTCTTGCCAATTGATTAATATTTCAAATTAATCATTTTCATATAATTTCGTTCCTTATATCATTTTATTATAAAAAAAACATATATAAAAGTTTAGGCTGTATGGCGTGATGCCTTTGCCTTTCCGATTAGAAAAATAGAACGACTACATTTATGTTAACGTCACATCTGTCTGTTTGAATATTGTTAGTAAATAAAACACGAAATGCAACCTAAAATTTAATTATAATTTTGTGTTTATACCTATATGATATATTTTTAATAGCACATGCCGGTGATTGTTTTATGAAATCCCTATCCATTTTCATAACAAAAATTGTAAACCGATTAACCGGGTCTGACTGTAATAAAATATGCCGGATTACAATAACATTGTTCGCGCGATGTTTTTCATTTCGTTGTTCGGTTACGCAAGGGTTTTGGAGAACGGACTAGTACGTACGCCTCCCATGGGGTGGATGTCGTGGGGGTATTACATGTGCGGCACGGATTGCGAACAAAATCCGGACAAATGCTTAGAGTGAGTTTCATTCAAACATTTTATCGGTTAAAAAAAATTACTGACAGAAATAAACCACTCTTTAGAGATGAATTTTTAAAGCGATTTTGCAGTGGTGATAAAGAAAAAATTATGCTTACTGTCATAAGATACATGAGGACAGATGAAATTGATAAATTTTAATGAAATAAAGAAGGCACAGTACTGTATATTTCAAAGAATTCTATCTAATTTAGCCTTTTCTGAGTGTTTATTAATGCCTTTTATATATTTTTTCTTTAGCTCTACTTTTATCTATTGAATCACATAGATAATGTTGTGACTTACTTTTGGTTAAAATAAAATTAAATAATGATTGATTAACTTAATTACTTAGAACATAAAATTAAAAGCAAAATATTTAAAATTTAGTGACCACTGAATTAATAAGTCTGAAAATTATAAATGAAGTACAAGAAGTTGTAACAGAAATACTTTTATAATTACAGTGAGAAATTAATCTTGTCCGTGGCAGACACATTTTACAATGAAGGTTACCAGGAAGCAGGTTTTGAATATATCATTATCGATGACTGCTGGTCCGAACATCACAGAGACAAAGACGGAAGACTTGTGCCTGATAGGCTGAGATTTCCTAATGGCATGAAGTACATTGCTGACTATGTGAGTTTTCCATTCTTGTACATCAGATGTCTATCATGTTCATATATTTCTTGTATGACACAGAAGAAAAAAATAAGAAAACTTGATTACCACTCCCTATAGCAAGCTGTAGTTCACAGCAATATAGATAAAAAACTAAACTCAACTTTGAATACTAAGTAATTTTTTGAATAAAATCAAGTAATTTTGTCAGACAGATACATTCACGCAATCTCAAATTCGGTATGTACACAAACGTAGCTGATGTCACTTGTATGAGGTATCCGGGCTCAAAAGGACATTTTAAAGTCGACGCTGACACTTTTGCTCAATGGGGTGTCGATTATCTCAAAGTGGATGGGTGTTTTGTGGGAGAACAGTACTTAAATAATGGTAAGTGTTGCATATTAATTGATGCTGTGAATGATCTAGATTGATTTTCTGTAATAAAAAACCACGACATAGCCTGAAGGATTGCAAAGAACAGATGGCAGTTGAGGTAAAAAGTTCTCGAGTAGTAACCACGTACTGGAAAATACAGCATGAGTTGACAAGTAACCTACCACCTGTTAAAAGTGGCGGAAAGCCTGATGCCAGTCTTAGTAGAGTATGCGTAAGTATACTAGAATAGTAATAGGCATAATAGCATAGAGGTGCTAATACAATACACGGAAAATGGTACAGTCCATTCTATTTGTCAATTTTTCTATTGCCAAAATATGTAGGGTGAACATTAAAAACATTGAAATCAGTGCTGCCAACCGATATGATAACCAACATTGTTGTTATTTATAAAGTAGTAACTACATATTTTAGTAAGATATGTAATAAGCATATTCGCTCATTTAAGATTGACTATTTTATTTTTTCTTTTCAGCATACATACATTTTGGTGGATATTTAAACAAAACCAATAGACCTATGGTATATTCATGTAGCTGGCCCTATTACATAGAGTTTATACACAATAGGAAGGTATGTTCGCTCACTAATATATTTTTAAGGCCTTTGTTTGTAGATTAGCATCACATAGCAGGCCTCATTTTTGGTTGAAAACAATTATGTCATAAGAAAAGCATATTATATTATGTATTCAAAGGTATATCATGAAAGTCTATTAAAATAATATAACCTTTTAAAAAAAGAGAAGAGACGAGAAGCATCATTATCATAAAAAAATATATTTAAAAAATCATCTAACTCTATTCACCTAGAAAAAAGTTCAAAAAAAATATGTTTGTTTTTGATTTTTTTAAAGTATTCGCTTAGGTGATTGATATAGGCTACCTTTTATCCTGAAAAAACGTTTTATTCCCACGGGAAACTTCACTGACACTTTTCCTCGACTACGCAGGCAAAACTGGGACTAACAGCTAGTAGTTTATGTATAACCTGACAGGATGCTATTTGTCATGGTAAATGACATGATCCGGGCGATGCCGGGTGCGTCTACTCATATATAAACATGGCAGTGTGTTCGTTGTTTCGTGTTACCGAACGGATCTCCAAATTGATTCGAACATTTATGGACCAGAGCGTATTTGAATGTACTCTTTAGAGCCGCAAAAGTGGCCTAAGCTTACCATAGTCAGTATGGCGATAATGAGGTTCCAATTTATCTTTATAATACTTCGTAGACAAAAAAATGCGCGCTAAAATGATGTTTACAAAGGCATCTATTATCTACGAATGAAACTAGGGATAGGCCGATTTTGCATCAAAATTTATTATGTTTTAAATAAATTGTAATACATAAGCACCAATATGAATTGTGGCTTAAGCCATTTTTGCGCTGACGGCCTCATTTTCATGGCATGAATACGCTATATAGCGTTCGTTCAGTAAATCGATCATCAAAAATCCCCGGACTCGCGGGAACCTTCGATGAGATTCGCATCCTGACTCAAAAAAAATTACCTCAAATCAAGCAAAGGAACACACATCCACATCGTTCGCAATGAGTATTCATTAGTGAGCTTTCATAAAATTTTAGCCGGATTACCCTACTATATCAAAACACTGTAATCTATGGCGGAATTACCATGATGTCGTGACATCTTGGAGCGCGGTCAAAAACATTATCCAGCACTACGAAGATGAATATTCTGGTTTGGAAAAGTACCACGGACCCGGTCATTGGAATGACCCGGATATGGTGAGTGATTAAAAAACGGCCGGTAACGTAATGGACCTGGCCGCACCAATCACTTTGAAGCATGAGGCCGTTGTCTTAGTTCTATTTTTATATAGCAATGCATCGCGGTAGAAATGGGATAGTCATATCCCATCCGTGCGGATTCACAAGACGCTCTACAACCAGTAGTTAGGCAAATTATATTTTTTACGGTTTTGCTTTTTGTTAGACGATGTTATTCCTTCATCGTGGAAGTCAATCGTGAACGTGTGTTAAGTATGTATTTCATTAAAAAAGTTGGTACCTAACTGTAACAGATGCATCGCTCGATACGAATGCACAGGGCGTCTTATCTTTTAGGCTTCGAAATGACATACCTAAGATTCTATGAAGGGTGGAAGATACCACACACACACTTACGAGACATACGTGAAATCATCTGACCTTTCTCTTATACGTAACTGTTTTAACGAAGAATTTCGAAATCAGGAAATCTTCTTTTAACTGATGGTAGGACCTTAGGTGAGTCTGCGTGGGTAGGTACCACCACCCTGCCTATTTCTGCCGTGAAGCAGTATTGCGTTTTGGTTTGAAGGGTGGGGCAGCCGTTGTAACTATACTTGACACCTTAGAACTTATATCTCAAGGTGGGTGGCGCATTTACGTTGTAGATGTCTATGGGCTCCAGTAACCACTTAATACCAGGTGGGCTGTGAGCTCGTCCACCCATCTAAGCAATAAAAAAAAAATCTAAAAAAGAATATGTCCTGTTTTGTTGCAGCTAATTTTCGGTACCGATTCCCTGACAGAAGCACAAAGCAAAATACATATAAGTGTTTACGCAATGCTCTCGGCGCCTTTGCTCTTGAGTTGCGACATGACCCGAGTGAAGGGATACGAAAAGAACCTGCTCTTGAATTTGGACCTCATGGCGATCGCTCAGGATCCGTTGGGGATCATGGCTCGACCTTATAGGGTACTGTTTGATTTGTACCTTAGAACTTTAGGTTTGTCTGATAATGCCTGTGGGGACTGTTATGAGAGTGCAGGGATAGGTACTGCTGAGTTGGGACTGGCGTTATACATTGCGGCACTCTCAATGTCAAGGGCTTCGGTAAACCACTTAACATGAGACTGAACGTAAGCTCTTTCATCAGTCTATGCAAGGAAATAGCTTATTATTTGTGAACAGTTTTTGTCGCGAATTGTAACGTATTTTATAAAACCTAACAATAAAAACATCTACTTAAGTCCACGTATACCTCACGCCTCAAACCTCAAAAGCGGCATTCACTTTGTCACATTAAAAATGCTTGTCAAGGACTTGCACTACCATCCTCCTGTTTCAGCCAAGAATACGTTTGTCTCAAACTCAGTGATTCATAATCATTTGGGGCTTCTACACATATGGCTGTGTTGGCCGTAAGAAGAGTGATCTTCTCGACAAATCGTTATTGCATTTTCAGATTGATTACATAACTTTATGGGTGAAACCAAGGATGCCGAGGAAGGGCGATATATACCCGTCCTACTCGTTCGCCCTGGTCAATGTCAGCGGTCAGAAACGTACAATAACCGTGAGGCCTTCGAACTACGGCCTCAATTGTACTGACGGGTACAGCGTGATGGTATGTTCACGTTGCTTTTGATTTCGGTCATAGATTGATTATGTACTCTGACATTGCCCCGCATGCCACTGGAGTTCATCTATAGAATCTAGAACCTCGCTGTTCTTTCACAGTGAGTTTCTGTACCAGTTAATGACAATGATGTAGTTAGAGCCTCTGACTGCTGCGCTAAGGGTCGTGAGATTCCCACATCGGGCAAACATTCGTGTGATGAAGGGGTTTGTAAGCTCTTTGTCAGGGTATTTATGATCTACTTAAGTACAAATATATTTAAACGTGTATATCAGTTTCTAGTTCCCATAGTACAGACCCAGTTCCAATCCTAATTTGGACCTGAATGACAATGCGTGACTTTTACCCGGTATTTGTTATTATTTATTTATTAACTTCTCATTTACTACGAACCAGCTGCATTTGGAATGTACCATGCTATTTCCTCAGCGCAATTGCATGTCCTTCTCCAAACAGCGGTCTGGCTGTGCCTTTGGCAATTTTGACGTCCACAAAAGGTAATCACGCACCATCGAGTCGGTCAAGGCTATAAGCTCGCCCGGCCGCAGTGGAAATAAAACGAACACAAGATACGTGGCCACAAAAAAAAATTAGTCTACTCTTTTTCAGGACATTTTTAGTAAGAGATTTTTGAAAAATATAACTTTTGAAGACAGCATCGACGTGACCGTTCCTTCTGAAGGTAAGTCACAAGATTAGGTTCAAAGGTATAGTTTTTGTTTAATATGTCATTTCTATAATTTCACATGTTTATATTCTAAATTAAACTGCATTGCCGAATGAACTGGCCGACTGATCGCAAGTGGTTAACGAAGTCTACCTTGAGACATGAGGTCGAAGTCTCAATCTTATTTCATAAGGGTGGTCCCACCGTTCGTACTGCAACGTGCGACTATTTTGCGGTACAAACAAGCAGAATGATGGTAAGTAATCTTGCAGGTATATAATATGCCTTATCACTACCCTGTTTTTTGGCTATGCTCTTAAATTATTAAGGTTGCAAAGCTACATTTCCCCACTGATTATTGAAGATGATATAATAAAAAAATTGGCGACTCTGGCCAACGAAATATCCTTGGCATTTTTTGAGTCTACACCAAATAGGTTATTAAGGCACTATTTACTGAAAGTCCTTATCCGTATAGGTTATGTAAATATAATGCATAGATGAATAAATTATACCTTTTGCTACGTATCTCACAAAAATAAATGAGCTCTTAATACTTATCTGTCCTTTCTCCCGACTTTTCTAATAAAAGGATATGTTAAGGTGAAATAATTTGGTTAAATTTAAATCATGGTTTGTTGGCCAACGTACATACAAATATCATAGACTGATTTAATTTATGTTGTAGCTACATTAAAGTTTATAAATAAATCTGTAATGTAGAATGGTATGCACTGATTTGTGTTTATAGATGTCAAATTATTTATATTCGTTTAAAATAACGGCTTTTAGTTAATGAGAATACTCCCAGCATGGTTTATGTTCTTTTTTTTTGACTCGAAATCTACTAGAAGATTTCCAGCGTGACCAACGTTTCTAATGCGAAACGGACTTTATTATATACACGATTTTGTGTTTGCATGTATGTGTGTAGTAGTGATTGTAGCTAAACTACTGATTTTATGAACACTCAGTGATTAAGGCCCAGTCATCTTGGTATGTCGCTATGACGTGTCCTACTTTAAACGAGGCTTGTGGAGAGTACTTAATGGTAGGCAGGGACTTGGCTCTGCCCCTGGCATTGCTGAAGCCTATGGGCAACGGTAACCACTCACCATCAGGTATGCTCGTCTGCCTACGAGGGCAATCAAAAAATTGTTGCGAACATGTCCAGGTAAGTTTGGCCGCTCTGTCGATTGCGACTTCAAGTTATATGTGGGGGCGCGGAGGAATAAAGGGTAGGATACTGAAAGAAAAAAAACACTACATTGTTTCAGATGTCATATTATATACTTTGTTCCCGTTGTGATAAATACATACAGCTGAAACTAAACGAAGTACTTAAAATGATTGTGATTATTAAATAATTCATCCAATTAAAATTGTTTTGTTTTATTGACGTTGATCGCTAACCATTGACCGTAAAAAACATTCATAATCTGTTTTTATGGATTCATACATTCTTTTTAGCTGCAGTTTAGGTCTTAACTTAATATAATCAGTTAATTATGATGTGTTCTATATTGGCATACAGTCTTGTGGAGAGATGAAGTCGTATGTTTATAAAGAGCATTGAGAATACTTCTAGTACTGTTATTATTCAAAATGCTTTAGAAATATTAGAGCAATGAGCACGGTTTTTGGCCCACTGAGTTTCTCGCCGGAACTTCTCAGCGGGTCGCGTTTCCGATCCGGTGGTAGTTTCTGCGAAGCACTGCTCTTGCTAGGGCCAGTGTTAGCAACACTCCTGATTCGAGCCCCGTGAGCTCACCTATATGTCAAGGAGAAGCTGAAATAGCCTCTCAAGGCTATCAGCATAGGTAGGAAAAAAAAGAAAAAAAAACGGTTTTTAACGGAAAGTGCGCCAAAATTTAAATTATTTTCGAAAGTTATACTTTTTTTTTTAATCTTTTGCAAACACATTACATTACAGCTTAAAGTTTGCTCTGAGGATCGGGCAAAGAATATGCCCCTTCAAAGAGGACTGTTTCAGTTTTCGTATCGACCAACGAATACATGAACGGCTTGTTCGCTATGAAATCCCTGCCGACCGCGGCCGCGAGTCCTGTGGCCACGTTGGTCGCCGTATTGAGGATTCCATTCAATATATTCGGGTTTGCGGCCGTCTGTGCTGGGTTCAGACCGGCCGAGTCTATTTTAACGGTCACCCGTTGTAATAAACCGCCGGGCAGAGCTGCAGGATTCGATACGTATCTGCGGACGTTAATAAAATGTACTAATGATATTTGTATTTTTTTCTTCTTTTTTATTGCTTAGATGGCTGGTTACTAGAGCCCATAGACATCTGCAACGTAAATGCGCCACCCACCTTGAGATATAGTTCTAAGGTCTCAGTATAGTTACAACGGCTGCCCCATCCTTCAAACCGAAACGCATTACTGCTTCACGGCAGAAATAAGCAGGGTGGTGTTATCTACCCGCGCGGACTCACAAGAGGTCCTACCACCAGTAAAAGTGCAAGGAGCATTCTGATGCGACCAGTTGTATATTATTATTTCAATCGATAAATACGCTGCTGTTAATTTCCTTCCTTAAAAATTTCTCCCCCACTTGATTGTCTTTAGCAATAAGACCGCCCATTTTACTTTTGTATTTAACGTTTTGCATTTGTTTTTTCTCTAAATCGGCGTATGAAGCGCACTCTACTTCGCTGTTAGTGTTTCAAATTTATTATTCAGCCAAACTAACTAATCTGTATGTTAATACGTGAAGCAAAAACTTTGTACCCCTTTTTAGGAAAATTGCGCGGACCGAGGAGTATGAAATTTCCCACACTTATAGAGAATATAGAGGAGTGCAGAATGCTAATATATTTTTAAATTTATGCATTAATATACATTAACACAATAAAAAAAATATTACACACAATACCATGTATTTGACACACACACCCTTAAATATTCTTGTTTATTGTAATAGTCTGTGGTCTATTTAAGAATAGATTAATATTGTTCGTCTTTAATATTATTTGTCTTTTGTATAGTCTGGGCGAAATCTGATTAAAGAAGTTTATTAGTCTTTGACAATAGAACCATAATAATGTTCAAACTTATAATTAATTATAGTGGAATTTCCACTAGTTATTGTAAATACGGCATATTACGATCTCCCGCGGGAAGGTTCCCTATTCTGTCAATTTTTTAATCGCAAAGCAACCTTTATTGTCGGTTTGAAGGATATGACAGGCGGGCGCCGGTAGGTCCTCAACATTTATGCAATAAAAAACCGATTGTGACTTCGACTTTCTGTGCCAAGATCGATGGCGCCAATCACCATTGAACTCCGAGAACTACTTTACCAGTTCGATCATGATCTTGAATCTATACTAATATTATAAAGCTGAAGAGTTTCGTTTGTTTGAACGCGATAATCTCAGAAACTACTGGTCCGTTTTGAAAAATCTTTCAGTGTTAGATAACCCATTTATCGAGGAAGGCTATATAACATCACGGTAAGACCAATACAAGTGGAACACCAATAAAGAATGTTTCAAAATAAGGGTTTAAATAGCTCCTTAACATTCTACAATTCAAAAATATTTTCACTCTACGTAAATGAAGTGGGGAGTAAAATTTAGCGTTATGCCAATGTAACTATTCCACGCGGACGGAGTCGCGGGCAAAAGCTAGTAAAAAATAAAGATAATACTTCATAATCTCTACGTCCTCATCGATAGCTTTGTAATATAAAAGAAAATAATATTTTACATACCTAGTAGCGTCAGGGTCGTACCACAAACTCTTAATGCCAATGTCTTCTAGTAACCTTTTAGCATTGTATTCCGAGGTGACATGGAATTTCGGTATAGCAATATCGATCGGGATCAAACTGACGGTTAAAGAGTTGAAGATATCGATCACTACAGATCGACGGTACAAGCCCATCAACTGATTAACGGACGTGTTGTTTAAGCCCATTGCTATCAATATCGTGTACCTTCCGTCGTGGCCCACGGGCAACTCCAAAACTTTGGCATTAGCTATAGGAATATGGCCCAGCCTCGCCCTTCTTTTTGCACGCATCATGTCAACTGTACCGAGCGGTACTCCCTCGTCGTTATGGAAAGTTTCTCTTTCGATTGTGGCTTCTGGAAACGCTGTGGTCCAGAGGCCGCTGTAGTCCAAAGTGTCGATCAGGAACGAATTCCCGAAGGATTCCTCGTCTTGCGTTATTTCCCTTTTCTCAATCGGTTTTTCTTGGTCTGTTAGTAGTTTCTTTATTGGAGCTCGCACTATATGCAGTAGTTTTGCTGTGTGAACAAACTTGGACCAATCCGGGTTTATTATTAGATTGTTATCCAAAATCAAGGCGCGTGTCGTGGTCAAATGGACGTCAGTTCCCGGCGTGGCCAGACTGTTCGCAATTTGGTAAAACCTCTCGCGCTTACATGCCTCTGCGGGTAAATTGAGAACTTCGAATAGTTCCTTTTGCGACTTCGGGTCTCCTCCTTCTCCGAGCGCTGCCAATGACAACCATATAGATAATGGGGCCACGACAAAATGGAAGTTGCTGCTCTGACCGGCGACCCTGTACAAACGCGATGAAAACTCTGCGAGGGCTCCCTTGAACTTCTGACTCTGATCTTCATTGCAGATGTTTGGAGGAATTAAATTGCCAAAGACATGTGAACCTTGGACAAGGTTACCTATTAGGCTTTGGGCTTCGGAAGCTTGAGGCTTGAAGGCAGCGAATAACGCTACCAGTAACGATACATGTAGTGACTTCATCGTGATGCAAATGGTTGAAAATTTTCCGATGCAATCCAGTTTTATACGCTTCAAAATTACTTTTTGATTAGGCTACTGATATTTTTAATTTGTATTTTATTGGTATTTAATAGCTGTGGAATGATCTAATTAATTTGAGATACGATGATTTCTTAATAAATTAATTTGGAGATGCATCGGTTAAAATACATATAAATTATGTAAATATCCTTGTACCTACATCTGTCATGGGACTGACTGATTGATATGTACATCAACGCGATCTAAACCATTGGGTCTTCAAATTGTGGCAGTATTTTTTTTTTTTTTTTTTTTTTTTTTGGTTTCATGTGT